>JAAEAF010003386.1:89423-106321 GCA_011037195.1 Triatoma infestans | reverse complement strand
TACTATATCTAGATGTCTGTTGCAATGGAATAAACTCGTGTCGAAAATTCACCACAGAAAACGTTGGAAGTTCATGCTGCCAACTTCAGCCGCTTCAACGCTGCTGTTCTCTGGTGGTATATTTTTTTATGACGAATGGGCTACAACTTCCTCTAAAACACTGGCTCTTAAAGTTACAGCCTATTCATCTGTACGGTAATTGGTGGGTCGCGGCCCAAAGTGTAAGTAATCAGTAAGAAAATAGCAATGCTGAAACCGGTAAGGCTAACAAAATGAAGCTGCCAATGCTAGCTGTGGTGAATATTCTTCAACAGATGACTGTTGATTCCATTAAACTATCCCACTATTTGGAGCATTTTTTGTGGGAGGAGAAATTTTATTTCATGTTGTTCCTGTGGAGCTGAAACTTTAGACTTGTATATTTAATGCTTTCAGTATAGCACACATCCGTTAATAACTGCATTAAATCTATATTCGATTGGTGTGCTGCTAATAAGCTAAGTCTAAACCAGGATAAAATTTAAGAGATTTCTATCAAATTAGGAATTTATGGTGGGGCTGAAAAAGCTATCAATTACTTAGGCATTCTCATAGATTCAAAACTGAACTGGACAGATCAAGTTAATAATGTCATGGGTAAAGTGTCTCGTGGAATCTATGTCTTACGAAAATTAAGAATGTCGGTTGACTTGGAAGCTTTAAAGTTGGCATATTTTGCGTATGTTCATAGCCATTTGTGCTATGCTACTATAATTTGGGGTAATGCTGCCGAATGCAAAAAAATACTTAGGTTACAAAAGAAGGCAAATAGAGTTATTTTTGGTTTAGACTCGAAAGTATCTTGTCGTTCTTGGTTTAAGAAATTGAATATAATGGCACTACCAGCCATATTTATTTTCCAATGCCTCGTTTACGTAAAGGGCAATGAAGGCCAATTTATAAGTTTTTCGCAAGTTCATGACCATTTCACCAGAAGGCGCAATGATCTTGTTCAGAGTAGAAACAGGTTGACAAAAGTTCGTACCAGCTTCCATAGTTTGTCCATCTCGCTATATAATTATTTACCAGCGAATATAAAAGATAAGAATTTGAAGTGTTTCAAAGCTAGTGTTAAAAAACTGTTATTAATTAGCTCACCCGCTGTATGAGATACATGAATATTTTAAAATTGAGTTTTTATCTTGACAATTTTGTGAATTTAAATTATATTTAAGATTAAAGATACAGGAATATTTTCAAATTAAGTTTTGCCTTGACAATTATGTGATTTTAAATTATATTCTACTTGACCTTGCCAATAAGGATGTATTGATCTTTTTTCTGGCAAATAAATAAATAAATAAATAAATATACAATGACAAGAGTTAAGAGATTAACTAGATTACCAAATTTTTATAAAATAAAATGTAAGGAAATCCTGAACAAACTAGACTGAATTACAGAACTGAATTATGAATACGTGCTGGATTTATTTGTAATTAGCCTAAAACCTTGTGGATTTGAACTTGCAGAACCAACATTTTAGTAAAGTTTACTTCTATCTCTGTTTAACTGAAAGGTGACAACATTGCCATTTTTACATTCTCTTACGGCTGGTATGAGTAAGTACTCTTATTCCTGACTCTAATAAAGTGATTTCTAGAAAATGGTATATGTAGAATATATATAAATAGAATATATATATATACTCGTATATCTTCTACATAATATTAATTACAATTAAATGTACTGAATTAAATATCTCAAAATTCTGAATTTGAAAATCAAAAAATGATCGAAAATGGGACTTACGCGAGAGAAAAAGGTAAGAAGCTACAGTAGATAGCGAATCTAGGTAGCCGAGGTTAAAACTAAACGGTGAAGGAAATGCAGTGTCGGTTTAGCATCATTCACTAATAAAAATCACATATTGTGATTCAGATAAGTCCCTTCATGGACTGTTGCGCCATAGTTTTGTTTTTCTACAAGTTCTTAGGTTTTATAGCTATATGATTAAAAAAATAAAATAGAACATTTTAAACCATATAACTTGTGCCTTTTAGTCGCACATAATTGCATAATCGCAAAATTTCCACATTTTGCATCTTTTGCTTCAATCAATCTATTAGAAAAGATATCAACACTTTTAAAAGCGCTTCTTGACAAGTTGAAATAAATTGTAGTCTAGTGTAGACTAAAGAAAAATATTGTAAAAATCATTAAAAAAAAAAAAATACTAAAAGCAAGTTTTATGTTTTCATTTAATATAGTAATTAAAAATTAAAATATTTTTGCGCTCTCTTTTTATTAGTTTAACGCCATGTTTTTTTGGTAAATCTCAAATCCGTGTTCTATTTTTATCAATATCCTAAATTAATGAAAAAAAAAAAAAATAACAAATCAATGCTCCTTTCTGTTCTTATTTAACAATGATTGAGAAGATTAAAGCTTCTCAATGGTGAATTCTATGAACACTGAAAGACCAGTGTTTAATTAAGATGGTTGGTTAACCTTTAGAATTTCCTGAATATAATTGATTCCATCAATGCTGCTAGGACATGTTTTGTAATTAAATGAAAAGGCAATTTTAGCTGACGTCACAACACAGTATTGTACAGCTGTTGCCGTGCAATTATTATTAATTATAATGTTCAAAAGATTATAATATGTTTTCCGGTACTTTGGGGTATTTTATTTTATTTTATGTAAATTGAGATGAATCCTGATAACATGTAATAGTTTCAACACTTCATCTGAAAGTATATTCTAAACGGCTTTTTTTATTAATATGGATCTGAGCAATATTAAAATTTGTATACCTTGTAAGGGAGCGCGCAATTAAATATAAAATATTTAATGTATTAGAATAGTTCAAAATAATATTAAAAGTAATAATTAAAATAGAGTTGAGTAGTTAGAAAATTAGGACACTGCTGAGTCGACATGGTCCACGGTGGCATAGCAGCTAGCGATTGAATACATTCTCGGTGATGAAGGGTGGTCCTGCACCTGTGGCTGATCCGTAAGTCCTAGCGCAGTAAGGTATTTTAAAGGTAGATGTGCAGTTGGTATGCCACAGTGGTAGTCGGCCCAGCAGATAGCAAGTAATATATAGTAGATAAGTGATAGTAGATCATTGTTAGTATTTAGTTGATAGTAGATAGTAAGCTAAAGGTTACTTAATCGGGGTTTCTTGATAAAGTTGTAAGTATATGTTATATAGTTGCATAGGTATATATATTAACGGGGTATTGTAGAGGTAGTAGTAGTTTGTAGTGGCTTGAGCGGTTTTGTATAGGGCTTGTGAGTATATATATGTTTAAGTGAGAGAAGTATCAGAAATAATAAAGTAGTCACCACTGCTAACAGTAAATATATTCTATTAAAATAATAACTACAAGTTATTTGCAAAGAATGTATAAACTTATTAATATATTGTGGAACAGGCACTAAGAGATCGAAATGCAAGAGAGCGAAAAACAAGTGTTCTGCTTGAATGTCTACAACAGACTGTCCTGAAAGAATGCCTTCTAATTGTTCGTTCAAATCTTCCCCTGTGAGAAGAAGAGGTAGAAAATGCTAACAAGTTCATGAACTCTAAAAAACAAAGTCAACCAGGTCCTTTGAACTCTTTCTGTAACTGTAGTCTTCTACCTGCAGCCAACCCTTTTTTGTCAACGAGCTTGCATTTTCTTCATATCATAATTTTCTTTAAATAAAATAGATATAATTTCTTGCATCCATCACATATTAGTCTGTGTTATATGGTAGTTTCATAGAGTGTACAGTTATATAGTGCATAAGTTGTCCTGTATAGTCTGTTAAATTATAATAAATGTATGATTTCTGAGTGAGACCTACTTTGGGTTCCTTGGCCGAACCTTACAGGCTTTACTAGTGAAAATGAGGTAGAGGGAAATATCCATTCAGTAATGTGAAACTTCCGGTTGTGGAATTTTGACAGATAACTTCATGGCCGATCACCCAAACAGAATGTCACGTTAAAAGTTGCTGCGATTTTTCGTGTTGAGCATGCTGTTCACAAACCCACAGACATTCACATAATCGTTGTGGTGGTTGGTTCGCAGAACTGGAAAGCATCAGAGACATTTTCCGTGATAGCCTGCTTCATTCTGTGGTCATCGCCGGTTTTGGGCGTTCGCCCATCTTCCGTTTGTCAGGCTGTGTGATAACACGGACTTGCCCAGAGCAAATTCAGTTTAGACACTCTACACTCAACACACGAAACCGGTCGATGACCACAAAATGAAGCAGGCTATCACGGAAAATGTCTCTGAGACACCCACATACACATACAAAGCTTACAGCAGCTGTAATTATCTGTTGTTTTTATTTTCAAAGCCTGCGTCAACATTGCCACCATCCATAACAAATTATCACTCTGCAACTGTTTGTTATCATCTAGTAATCCCTGATTCTAGATGAACGGCTCCCGTTTAGTAACTTACTTGCACAATCCGCTGACTGCATTTCGGATCTTCCATGTTCTCTACTAATCAGCCAAGCTATTCAATATCTCCTACTCTTTAGTAAACGGCCATCTTTTCGCTTTAAATCACCTACTACAACTAGCTACTTTTTTTCTTGGACATATTAATGTTCAAGTTCATATATCTTCTTTCTCTTTTCCAATTTTCACATCCTAAACTGAAAGGTTTTCTTTTCTTGACCCAATCTACCTTCTCATTTGCAAAAATATATAATTCTTAGTTCATTTTGAACTCATACTTTAAACTCCCCAAACTCTGCTAGTTCTAAACCAAGTATATATATTGAATATAAGTTTTTAGTTTTATTTGAATTATTTCTTTATTTTTGAGATTTTGTTCTGATATAGAAGTGTCCTTTCACCTGCTATTTTGCCAAATGACATAATTCCTGCAACATTAAATAACGATCATTGATTCAATGATCATTTAACAATTAAATTTGACATTTACATTTCTCTCTAGAGAAAAAAAAAAGAAGAAGCTAAACGACACAAATCCCATGGAGTTTTAAATTATAAATAAAAAAATTTATAATGTAAAAAATCTATACAATAGATAATCAGATAGTTAATTTATATCTTAATTTATTTATAATTAAATTTAGTTAGAGTGGTCTCTGACAACTGATGACTATACTCTCTCTCTAAAAACCGTGATTTCGATTATTTATTGATAAAAATAAATAAAAAAAATACTACACTATTTTATAGAATTTATAGTATTCCGCTTCAAATGTTTTTAGATAAATTACATAAAACGCTACATTCGAATGTGATCAACTGTTCTGAATACACATTGCTCTATAAAACTCTTGGCGGATCATCAATCTGTTACGTCTGAATAATTCAGATTAATCAGTATTCTATATATATATATATATATATATTCTATCCATTTAAATTTTACTTGCCCATTTATTTTGGTCCAAATATACATATATATTTGTAAAACAAGAATTTATTGGATAACTTCTACAAAACTTATCCCTATAGTTTTTTTTCCATACATCACACAGTCATGTTTTAAGTACCAAAAAACCTATTTAAAAATATTCATAATTGAGTTGTGAACAGTAATTCCAGGAAAAGTAAGAGCTTTTCCTTGATAGCCTACTTCTTTTTGAGGTTAATAAACAGATTTAGATGTTTCAGCCTTGACTTGTTATGCTGCACGAGATTGTAAACTAACACTTTATAGACTAAAACAATGAGTTTCTGACTTGACTTTGTACTACTTGAAGACACCTTGATGTTCGGCAGCCATCCGGATCCATTCAAAGGTCAAAAAATATGGGAAACCATCAAAAAAAAAAAAAAAATCTGGTATGCAACACTCACACGTCTTGTCCTCATTCCTGATAAAATGAAAAATATTCTTCAAAATTCAAATTGTCTTATTTGTCCTAGCATAGATATAGAGGTAATAGGAGGGGGCAAGTCTACCTAACAAACCAGACAAGTAGAGAATGATTAAATTGTAGAACCACTCAAGGAACCACCTAACAACATTTTTTTCAGAAAAAAATGTACAAATATGTTTATATCTGTAAAATTAGTATTCTAAGTTTAATGGAAGGGAAGGGACTAGCTAAGTGGTTAGCGTACTGGATTCCCATGCGGAGGACACCGGTTCGAGTCCAGCTGTGCTGCCCTTAGATTTTTTCTTCCTAGGAGCCTCTACAGTTCACTGTCCGGTGATGGACATTGTTGTCTGTAACGAGAGAACATTGTCCGGAGGCCGGCAGTGCACTGAGAAGGGTCCGGGCGCCCATGACCATAGATGTTGACGCGCGTTAAATTTAAAAAAAAAAAGTTCAATGGAAATTTTCGATAATACAAAAAAAAAAAATTCAGAAAAAACAATTCTTTAAAATCGCACTTCGGGTCAACATTTCACATCAAATATGGAATTCTAAAAAATGCTTCTAATGTACATTAATATTATATAAGTGATAAAAACCATACATTGTACTGAAGTGTTACTTTCGAGAAAAGTTTAACGCCATAGTTTTCCCAGAACTCCCCCCCCACAAATAAATATTTCCGGAAAACTGTTTTCAAAAATAAAAGTGATAAGCATTTATATGGGGGGAAGATTGTATATAAACTTTAGAGAAAATGATGGAAGAGTTATAAAATTTCGAATAACTGGAAAAAACAAAAAACCAAATACACAGTGTAGTAACACTTCCGATTGATCGATTTTGTCCGAAACTTCTTGTCAGATGCGACAGTAGTAACTAAACGGAAATTCCAAGATTAGGCTTCCTGCGATTTTTCATTTTTTGAGATATTTTGTTCATCCACCCCCACCCCCACACACAAACACACACAACTATTCATTAAAAAAAATTCTTTGTTTACCTTTTTAATTGGATTCAAATATTCCGTGCAGATAAAGTCTTTAAAGAAAACCATAAAAACCTCTTAACGCCATCAACCCATTGCCACCGCTAGATGTGGTCTCACAAAGTGGAACAAATGTAATGAGCCCCTTCCACCCATACACCCCTACTCAGAGCCGAAATAGAATATTTCTTAACGCCAGTATTGAAGCATATATTTAAATCTTGAGGGTGGTATCATAGTTCTCTTATGGAACCTGAGAAACCGTCTCTGTTCATGGAAACGTTCAGCCATGTTGGTGTAATCAATATAATACTATGAACTGCAACTTTAACGAGTGACGCGTTTGTAAAATTTCTTTCAAAAACTCAATTGATCTTCATTTCATAAAAATAATAGGTGCGAATAGATTAGATTAGATTAGATTAGATTCTAACGGGGGAATAGGCTCTTCAGCCTACGCCATCGCGACACCCCAAGGATCTATTGTGGCACCCCCCTAGTTGGAGACCCTTCCGCGATCCTGTCCTTAACCGGACTGTGGAATTGGGAGGGGGGCTCCCAGGTGGTCAAGCAGAGCACCTGCCATCAGAGCAACCTCTCGAGTCCTGCTTGCCTTAAAAGACAGATAGGTCTGAGAGAGGGCCCCGGCTGAGGCTTGTTGGCACCAGCTTCTCTTACCAAAGAGGCGGTACCTTAGCCAGACCAGCCCCTCGCACTGACATACCACGTGCAGAGCCGTCTCCTCTTCTTTCTGACAAAACCTACACAGGCTATCCGTTGCCAGGCCCATGCGATGCATTGCTTATTTAGTCTAAATGGCCAGTGAGAACCTCCAACTGCTATCCTTATGGCCATCCGGCCTAATTGGAGTAATTCCGCAGTTAGCTTGGGCGAGTGGCTATGAATAAACATTTTTGCCTGCCTCTGGCCTGAGGTTTTGACCCACCATTCCCTTGATCGTCCTGCATCCATGTCTTGATGGATGCACTCCTTAGGCATCTTGAGACGCCACAGAACGGCTCCGGCCCGATAAGTGCTCTGATTGAACCCTCCCGGCCTAGGAAGACCTTATTATGGCTACTAATTTCCCTGAGTGCACCTAGGCAATCCCACACCACCCTTGAATCAATTGCCCGCAGAGCAGCCTGGCTATCCGAATAAATGACGACTCTGGAGTTATGCACTCCCTGTCTTCTTAGTTCGGCGGCGCAGATAGTAATCGCGTCTAACTCTGCCTGAAAGACCGTGGCTAGTCTTCCATAGGTGCAATAAGTAATAATAATAATAAAAACTCTTAGGTTACTAAGTATTTCTAATTATATCTGTTTTAATCCCCTTTAATCAGTAGGAAGGGACTCAGCTTTGGTAAGAAAATAGATAAGAAGGTGAATCTACGTAGAAATTGATTTCATCACTGATAGCGAGATATTTTTGGAAAGAGCATAAAATAAAAAGAAAAAAATAGAATTGGGTGGGTGGAAGTTAAGGAATATTATGGGATGAAGGTAGAACAATTTTGTAGAGATGGTTCACAATCTTATCAGTGTAACATAAATCCAGATTTAAGGTTACACACACACACACACTCACACACACTTGGATTATCTTTTCATATCATGATACAATTCGTATATATATATATATATAATGTGTGTGTCTGTGTGTGTTCTACGTTCTACAATACTACTATTCCAGACAATAGATAAAAATAACATATGATGTGGTATATCTATGTTTACATGTTTGTTCTATATTGACCATATTGTTTCATTGAGAAAGGATCCAAAATGAAATAGATTTGAGCGTGCTCAGTTGCTCCGGCCAATCCACAGTATATAGCAGGCTGTAGATTGAATTGGAATCTTCATTTTTTTTTATTTAAGTTTATTTAACAAGATTGGCAACAAGTATAAGGTAAACTAACCAATAAATATTTGTATTTATGTATTGGAAAAGTTTGAAAACTGTAGGCTAGTTTTCCCAAGGATTCAATTGCTTATTATTGATTTCACTAACATGTTTATTTTATGTTTTCTTTTAAAGCGTCATATATTCTTGAAAACCTTCAAGGTAAAACCAATAATCATGGTTATCAGGATCCACAGATACGTAGATACTAAAGCACTGGCGATATTATTACTTTACTTTACCTCTTTTAACGTGTTGCGGTACTGCAATTTATATAATACCTCTTTCCGCCGTTAACAGAAAATATGGAGAACAAGTAAAATTAATTTGCAAAATTGGGTTTTAACAGAAAATACATGTTTTCGATCTCCTCTAATGTAAGATGCTACGGTAGCTGAGATGTACTGAGGGCACTGGGAGTCTTTTCCCCAAGGTCTTGACCTTAGATTTTCTTGATATATTCATACGAGTCATGCATAGTAAAGTACATTTACTTTCTGTCTTTGTCAAGGCTGGATGTATGTGGACGGATGCGGATAGCAAATACAGTTTACTTTGTATTTCTCTTATTAGTACATCAAGTAATATCCAAGGCCAAGAGCAGGAATTGACCCCGATAACATACTAAAGCTCAGCTTTGCGATCCGTGTCTCTAGCCCACTCAATCATCATGGCGTCTTAGAGAAGATATATTTTGTGTGTGTGTCTGAGTGAACAAAGTCGCGTCAACATTTTCAGTCAAAATCTTTCAACCAGAAGTACAACTTAGTGATTTGTACTTCTCCAGTTTTTCTGGAAACGTTCTTTATCATCTTTATTTAAAAATATTTGTCCAGGAAAATTGATTTTCTCTAGCTAACTCTGTAACTCGTGGTATATCCTGGCCGCCATTCAACTCTTCCAGCAGACTATCTTGCAACACCATCCACCCTACATCTCATCTTCGATCTGTCAGATCTACGGGGCCACATCCAAAGAAAAAATTTCCTCGATAACCTATTTTCACTCATTCTGACCAACTCGCCCGTCCAGGTCAGTCTTCCCGGTTTTATGGCTTTGACCATATCTCTGCTTCGGCGAAGAGCTCATATAATTCTCTGTTGTCTGCTTCTTCACCAACAGAACCGGCGCACACAATAAATTCCTGAGGAATGCAGATGAAGAATTTGCTGCACTAAAAATCTGGCAGTGCCTAAAAGAAGGGAGAAATTTCACCACAAGTGTTTTTCCCCACTTATGAAGGGGCATGTATTAGACTCACTGTTAACAACAGAAAGACACATATGAACAATAAATAATACATCAATAAAAATTGCAGATATTTGGTGGGTGCTCTTGGCTCTAGATCTAGTATAGACAGATTGATGTTTGCATCAATTTAACAAAATTAAATTAAATTATAATTTTAAATATATTTGTATTTAATCGTAATTGATAACGTTTATAAAAGCTACACTTATTTAGATAAATTATACATAAGCCTGAATAATGTGCGGTTCCCCACCAGTTACATTAATTAAGAGGCAATTAAATATTTATCAAAAACTCTAAGTTTCAAAAAAACATACCTGCCAATTCAAATGTGCAGTCAATATATTATATCAGTGTTTGGGTGGGATGGGGGTACTCCCTCTGAAATACTATTTCAGAATACCTTAAAAATTGAAATTGAAATAAAAAACAATTCTTATGAATATTTTTTAAAGCAGTTTGAAAAAAAAAAATTCCAATTACACAAAATTTAATAAAGATTTGAACAAAAATTATTTTAAATTTCTAAAGAACAATTAAGATAATTTGTTTTTAAAATTTTTATGTTTATAAAAGAAAGTTAACTATTTAAGAAACTTATTACATTGTTGATAATATTTATGGTGCACCAAAATGATAAGAAAGAATATAAGGGTAATAAAATCTATTTATTACAAACTTCTATACAAACAAACTCTTGTTTAGCACTTTTTAAGACTTGTTTTATTACAGTTCAAACTCACTTTATTTTAGAACATTAGTATTGTTTGTGGTCTCTTTCTTTCAGATATCTTATTATGATCGTGAACAAATGTTTTATGCTTGAAAGTTTAGAAAGATTAAAGAAATAAATATAGTTAGATATAATTTTTCCTTTATATAATTTAATCAAATAAAAAATATAATTCATCCAAACCCTTTCGAACCTTCTGTAACTGGATGTTAGTAGCTGGAAATATGGACTATAATGTAGTATCATTCAGGTGACTCCTGGCTCCTATAAAAGCAACAAGTATAATGTATTTATAGTGTATTATTAATAAATAATGAATACTGCTTCAATAACTAGATTCTTATTATTTTTGGACCATAGAACAACATTTCTAAATAATGCACAAGTTAACACTCACTGCTCAAAAATATATCACACACACGACATCTTTCCATATTATAAATTGTAATCATAATAATATTAATAATAAAAATAATAATATTAACGCGCAGGGACAAAATCAGAAAGTACCAAGAGCTGGGCATCGCATTGAGTTAAAACAGATGAATAGGCTGGAGAGGGTGGAGGTCCACCCAATCGTCATCTCGGTGAATGGCTTAGGGCCTAAAGCCACTGTAAATGACGTAAAGGCTCTCGAACTTCCTATTGAGATTCTGCTGGAGGCACAGAAGCCTGTCCTCCTTGACAATACAAGGATAATTCGTAAAATTATAGCATCAGATTGGAATTTATTTATTTATGATATATTCATTTTACTTGTTTGTTTATGTCCCCCCCTTTTTTTATGTATATATATATATATATATATATATAAATGAATGGAAGGTTGCAGCTTGCTGCCCCATCCATTGTTGTTCAATTTCCGCAAATGCGTGACGGAACAAATTTAATAATAATGGCAATAATGATTTGTTAAAAAAAAATTCAATTTACAAAATGTAAGTATAAACCAACTGACTTTCGTCCGAAAGAAATCTCTTCAATATTCCACAGAATTTTTTTGAAGTTTGTAAAAAGTTGGATGGACCAAATATAAACCGGATTTTTTTTTTTTTAAGTTGAGCAATGCGACAGATCTTATGAGAGGGGATATTAGGACTTGGGTTCAGGGCTGGGTCTCCTTTATCAGATCGTTTACACTATGTGCATCAAAAAATTTTGAGTAATTGTTTCACTCATCGATTGCACAACACATTATATTAAAATTTCTTGCGCATGGCCAAAATTTTGTAGGTAATTGAGGACACATTGAGAGAAAAGAACGCCGTCAAGAACCTAAGTATTTGATTGGCATAAAAAATTCACATAAGGACGAAAAGAGGTGGAAAATGAACCATAACCGTCGCCCGCGGACAACCATAACGGAGGCCAACATTAAGTCATTCATAAACTTTTTGATAGAATGAATATTTGGCGGTTTCTGAAAATGGAGATATATTATGGAAGCACTCAGACGATCATCACAAACGAGTCGATGTTCCAAAAAGTTGGGTCACTCGTCTGTTGACGGCAGTATGGAAAATGAATCGCTTGGACGTTTGTTAGCGGCATCTGGCTCGATATACGGAAAAAAGTGAGTCATTTCTAATGTGCAATGTTTCTGTGACAAAACATAGTTCCACCATTATACTTTAGAATTCAAACAAGCGAGTATGGAGTGGAGGAAAAAAGAGAGGCAATTAAAACTTAGGATAACCAAGGAACTTAGGAGCTTCTGTGAAAGCATCTGCCCGCGGCGTTATTATTATAAGAGAGTTTAATGTGCGAAGTGGGAGATACCTACCCGAAACCATACCCTCCCACCTCCTCTCTCATTTATAGAAGGGGAAAAAATAAATAAAAAAAATAAAAAATAATAAAAATAAAAAAAACGACGGCGACGGCTCCACCATCGCATCACTCCAGACCCGGATACACCCATTGCCCACCATCGCTGGGTGTCTGTACTCGATATTCCAGAAACCCTTCAGACTCTAAACCTAAACACTCACACACCATAAACCATTCATACCAATAAATACATTCACACACATTTGCTAAAAACCTATTTACAATACCTAACTCATACATACCAATAAATACTCTCATCCTAATGAATACTTTCATACGTCAAAGTTCTACCTCAATCAAGCCAATAAATACACACATTAAAAAAAAATCCTACCAACTAAACTACGCCGAACTCATTCCCGCTAATCACTCTCACACATATTAGATACCAAATTGAGCCCCTTCTTTTTCCTTCATAACAATATGAACAAATTTCACCCAGATGTGAAATGCTTTTTCTCCAAGTAGATCTTTGCATTCTAAACTTTGATGATTCTCCCTCTGCAATTCCTCGACAAATATCTTTCTTTCTTCACTCCACCGGTCACAATCAAACATCACATGCACTGCAGTTTCCTCCATTCCACATTAGAAGCATGGATCTTCTTTTAAACGAAATCTAGCCAGGTAAGCTCCAAAGTTTCCGTGTCCACTAATTATTTGTGTTATAAAATAGTCTGGTACAAACCATTCCGCCATCCCACGCCACTCCACACCTGGAATCCAGTCAAAAGTTCCACGACCCTTATCTGAAGCTTCCCATCTTAACTGCCATTTTCTCAACATTAGAGAGTATAGTGTTCTTGTACACCCGCTACTTCTCAACACATTGCCACCGAAGACCACTTCACCCTGGACTCTCAACCTATATGCCGCCCACCTCCTTTCCACCTCCAAGTCTATAGGCACTAAACCGCCAATCACCAGTGCAGCATCCGTTGAATTTGTCCGTTGTTTAATCATTATTAAAGCTACCTTCCTTTGGAAAGATAACAGTGCTTTGCGGTGATAACCCTTTAACTTGTCCCCCCAAGCCCCTGCACCATAAATAACTATTGCTTTGTACATCCCTTCATATACTCTCAATAGAGTGCTGTGTAACTCTGTGTTTCTTTGCCAATCTCAAAAGACTAACGAAGGCCACAAATCCCTTATTCGTAACTTTTTCTATGTGAGTAGTAATCCCTAATTTTTTGTCCAGATTAATTCCCAAGTACTTTACAAAATCTACAGCTTTCAATTTTTGATTTCTCAAAAGTATTCTCGGCATCCTTCTACTATCAAATTTTCCTTTTAACATCATTACAACCGTCTTGTCTTTAGATAATTCCATTTTATTTTCCCCACACCATTTAAGCACTCTGACCATCACCTCCTCCCCTCTTCGTTCCAACTGCACCCTAGAATCTCCCCACACTACAATTACACCATCATCTGCAAAAGCAACAAAATCCCAAAAATCAGTACCTATTTCCCTTATACAATCATCAAAAACGATTTTCCACAACTGTGGACCCAAGACTGATCCCTGAAGGCACTCTCTGCTAACCTTTTTTCCCACTGTTATGTTTGATAGAGTCATCTCTACCCATCTTTCTTTCAGATAATCTCTTAAAAGTCTATAAATGCCCCCTCTGACTCCTTTTTTGAATAATTTAAACAAAACCCCCGGCCTCGATACCCTATCAAAAGCTCCTTTTATATCCACGAATATTCCCTAAACATACTTCTCACCTCTTCCCTCAACAATGGTCCTAAGCCTCATCATAGCATCTTCCGTTGACCTGCCCTTCATAAAACCATATTGCTTGCAAGAGACCCTTTCATAGAACAAGTTTTCCAATTTATACACAATAATTCTTTCTAATATCTCGCCCAAAACCGGTAGCAAACAAATCGGCCTATATGATCCAACTTCTCGAGCATCCCTTCCCTCAGATTTCAACAAGGCTATAATTTGACCGTTCTTCGATGCATTTAGGAAAATACCAAATCTAAAACATCCATTGTACATTGCTACCAATATGCCCTTTAATTCTTCCCATCCTTCCTTTACAAATCCAAGGACATACCATCCAAGCCCATAGCTTTTCTATTTTTTGCCTACGAACAGTGCCTCTCGTACCTCCTCTACTGTTACATTGCAGATCTCCTCACCTCCCGCGGCATTATGCATTATGCAACCTGAACATTCTTATGTGAACAACGTACTGTCAATGCAAAATACTATTGCAACTGCTAGATGAGGAAAATTGATTTATCGCCGAAAAAAAAGTAACCAACTAATTAGAAAAGTGATTCATAGCAATCACTTGGGAATACTGCCAAGTCCAACGAACCCGAGAACCAAAATGAAAATAACCGCAAGGAGGATGGTATCACATCAGGGTATGTGACCAGTGATCCCATCCTTCGAGAAGGCGAGATAGAGCTAGAGTTGATGGAGTACTACACGGACCCTAGCATAAAGACTAGTAACAGCAACACCTTGTTCATTACAAAAAATGTAATAGAGGTGACGGCCCTCGTACATGAGATGGCCTCTCGCGTTGCTTGGCTGGAGGGCAAACTCGCCGTGGCTGACACAGGGACAGCAAAAAGGCAGCAGGCTTTAGAGATGGCGGTTCTCTGTATTCTAGAGAACAGTGACCAGATTAAGGCCGATACCACGAAGCTGTCCATGTCCTCGCACGAGGTAGCCCGTGAGCCGGCAAAGGTCAGCAGTGGCACTGCCGAAATAAAGGCACAGGGCACCGCAGGAAAACCCGCACCTGTTATATCTTATGCGGGAGCGGTGTCCAAAGGAAGCCGGCCTGAGGGAAAGCAGGCTAAGATAAAGAAAAGAAAAAAGAAAACAGAAAATATAAAGCACAAGCAGCCTGAAAAGAAGGCAGTGAAAAAGCCACTGCCTAAGAAAAAGCATGTGGTCTTGATAAGACCACAAGATGATAAGGCAGTTGAGTAAGGCTTTGAGGGACTAGCGACCAAACTAAGGATTTGCTCAAGGGCAGTCTTAATCCTTCTGAGGAAGGATGGCAAGTCATGTCCCTCCGACGAGCCCGAAACAAGACACTCACTCCTTGTTAAAACAGGAGGCCCCGAGCAGGCGCAAGGCTTATTAAACAACAAAAAGTGAGGTGTGCTGGTCTTCAGCCTGAGCTGCCGAAGATACGGCTTCCCAAAATGATATATTCGATGTGCCTGGCGACCTTAACGAAGCGAGAATAGCGAAAGCGATACGATCAGAACCTTGGATCGATATTGCCGAAACCTGAGTTCCAGGACTCCTTTAGAGTGCTGGCCAAGTCAGGTAGGAGCAAAAACGGGACACAAAACTGGGTAGTAGAAGTCACGCCAAAGAAACCCTGATTAGAGCGGAATCGCTGTAAGGTGATGGACCACAAGCAGGCGTCACTCTGCTACAAATGTCAGGTATATGGGCACGAGGCAAAGTACTGCAAGGAGAAAGAATAGACTGCGCCACTAAGGGACATGTTTATGAGAAGTGCCCAAATAAAGCCGAAGCCCCGGAAGGTGTTCCGAAAACCGCACAGTCACTCTGTTAAGAGTTTGAAATGCCCAGCGTACCGACAAATGGCCAGCATCGATTATGAAAGAAGCCCGTAATTTTGCGGACAGTGCCCTGAGAGTGTTGCAGCTAAATGCGCAACGCTCCAAAACAGTGATGGCTGAGGCACGAGATATCATCTATTCAAAAGGAATTGATGTTGCATTAATCCAGAAGCCCTACACGTTCAAAGCGAGCGTTAAGGGTCTGGGCCTGCAGCATCGTATCGCTCATGCTTCCTGCGACGGATGGATATGGACTGCTGTCGCGGTGTGCAATGCGGGCATCACTCTTTTGCGTCTCCCTCAGTACAGCACCAGTCATTGTACTTGTGTGCTGTTAACTGCGGTAAATGGCGTTGAGTTGATGCTGGTGAGCCCTTACTGCCAGCCGTCGTGCGACATAACGTCGTCTATTGCCCATTTAAGCCGGCTCTTACGAGAAAATAGAGGAAAAAAGTTTATTGTAGGCGCGGACATAAATGCATGGTCACCCCATGTGGCACGATGATGCTGGATGAGAGAGGCACACTTTGAGGAGTGTATTGTCTCGAATGATCTGTGTATCGTGAACTGCCCGGACATTTAAAGACATTTGCAGGGAATGGAAACTGCGATGAGCAAAATCTGGATGTAACCTTGTGTACAGCTTCGCCTGTTAACAGGGTACATGGTTGAAAAGTGTTAGACTGGGTGACTGGTGATCTCAGGGCGATACTTTTCGAAGTTTGTTGTGGTGGTTGGTTCCGCAGAGCTGGAAAGCATCAAAGA
>JAAEAF010003386.1:0-84026 GCA_011037195.1 Triatoma infestans | reverse complement strand
AGTGGTGGAAGTGCCCCAAGAAACCCAACCTTCTTCAGGTCAGAAAATATATAAAATATGTAAGTTTTATGAAAAGCAGTTTCTCCTAAATGACAAGACACTTATGTTGTTGTATCACAATATTGTATTTATTTATTTTTGATATATATTGTTTTTTAATTATATATTTTTTGAATCTATATATTTAATTGTTTTTTCATCCTCTCCAACTTCTGTATAAACATAGACCTCACGAGATCCCTTTAGAGAAGATTTCAATTATGAATTATAATATTTAATTTACCCTCCCCCCACATACAAATCATATTACAATGTATTATGAACTTTTATTGATTAAAGGTTAAATAGTTTTTCTAAGTTTACTTCTTTTTTTTCGAAATCATTCATTTTGTTGTAAAAAACATACCTACAAGTATGTTAATATTAACTAATTATCAAACGCCAGAAATCCCACTTCAGAACATAATATTTTATAGATGGTAGAAGCAAATCTTGTACGTAAGTGGCTTTTTAAAGGATATAGTATAGCATAGTAAGTGTATTTTATTAATTTGTTTTCGGGGAACACACTCCAGACAAATAGAATCAGGCTACATTTGATCAGATTATAACAAACAACATATTTACAAATTTATACATATTTCTCGTACCCTTCACAGGTTTAATAGACAAAAAAAAAGAATGAAAATAAAAGTAAAATTTACTAGATAAATAAGATAAAAATAATCATAAATCACAATAAATACATCAGAATTACTGTTAATAAGAAACTAATAAATTTTTCTTGTCAGTAACGGACTAAGGTATTAATCAATTGTTTTCTTGTAAATATAATTAATAAAATAGTGTTTAAACTTAACACTTGAACAACATAGAATACAATCTCCCCTCCACTCACTCCTAGCCAGGAATGTGTTACTAGTAAATACTTTATGAAGTTCAATAGAAGATCAAAGTAAAGTGGCAACTTTGTGGCTTATCAATCATTACATTAAGAGAGATACTATACCAAACTTTGCCTTAATATCATCAACAAAGAGGTTACCACAAAGTTCTGGCCACTGAACACATCCCATAATTGGAAATCACCTAAAACCATTATGAAACAATATTCTAAATGCATATAGTCGTTTTACCATTATTAAAAAAAAAGAAAAAAAGCCGTTGTCTCAATATTATACTTATAAACTTACTAAACTAAATTACATGTATAATTTATTTATACTATTACTATGAAAACAAAGATGAAATAATTAATTAACCAGAACACAATCAACAACCTTTTCCGCCTAATTACCCATCTCAATTGACCAATCAATTAGAATCTGCCAAGAAGCTTTACAGACTTGAAGTAAATTACAGTGTATGAATTCAAACTATTACATTTATTCAATGAATTTAGTTATATTAATAAATTTACATCATTAAGACAGAAGATGAGTCTCTGCATTTATTAAATTTTATTCTACACTTTTTTTTTCACTTGGAAGCTATAAGAGGAAGTATTGAGCAATGAGCAATAAACCTCAAATACGAATTTCAAGTTTGAAAATAATTTATCAATTAAAATTGTAACAATAGAAGTAGGAGGGAGAGTGAAGGGATTAGCTCAGTGGTAGCGCACTGGACTAGTAACGCGGAGGTGCGGTGTTCGATTTTACTTGAGCTGCCCTTAGATTTTCTCTTTCTAGGGGCCTCTACAGCAACTTTGTCTGTAACCAGAGAACACTGGCCGAAGTCCAGTTTTGCACTGAGAAAGCGCCGAAGGCCAATGACCATAAATGTTGACGCGGCTTAAATTTAAAAAGAAAAAATAGGAGTAGGAGAAAATCTCGGTAAATGTGACAATAAATTTGCTCGTATTAAAATAAATGCAAAATATGTCTGGTGACAATTGAATGTGAAAATTCTATACGTCAGGCAAAGTTAACATCAGAAGAAACTGTAAGAACATTCAATACAAAGACTAACTACCATTTAGATTCAGGGCAGATCGCTCCAAAGAAACCCATATTGGGCCTGGAGCCCTTTTGTAGTATTGTAAGATACCTCAGAGTGAAGTCATCAAAGCATGGATACAGCAATAGATTTTAAGAATAGAGAATGGAAATCCAAGTTTATTGATCGACCAGGCTTATTACAGAACTAATCCAACAAGGCTGTGCGGCCATTTGTGGATGACCTTCTCACAGAGCTTCTGTAATGTTAAGAAGACCATGCATTGAATGAGCGTGATATGGATTGGTTTTTGCAGATTTTCCCGGAAGAAGTATAAACAGCACTGCACACACAAGGTGGGAGACTTGTGTGGCTGAGAGATCGCCTCTTCAGAGAGATAAACTGACGGATTGAAGCCGCACCCAGGGATCTCTCTCTCTCTCTCTCTCTAGACTCCCAAGTCCAATTAAACAGACATGACTGGAGTGGGTATTCTAATTATGGGTACCCCAATAGACCCCACAGGAGTGGCGGCTGCGTAGGCTTGTTAGCCAAACCCCAATAGAATCTAATCAACAGTATGTTAACGAATGCTCTACTAAATAGATACTACCGTTACTAATGATTAATTTAACATATATTTATGTTTACGGTAAAAAATTCAATATTTAATTAATTAATATCTATATAATTAATAATTTTCATAATTATTAATATGTACTTATTGTAGTTCCATGTAACTTTATTGTTTGTAGACCCATGAAACTTTATTCATTCTAGTTAGGATCACAAAAAATAATAAGAAATTCAATTAAACTATATTTATAAGGGCCGAATGAAGGAATGAATTTCTCTTCTTAAAACACGATATAAATTTTTTAACAACACCCTTTTATCTTGGTGAAAATTGGGAACTAAATAATTAGCACCCTCTATTATTACTTAAAAGGCTTTGTCAGTACTTCAGTTGGAATAAGTAAGATACATAAAGTTTGTAATGTATTTCAACAATAAAGGGCGAGTTAACAGACAGTGAAAATTGCTAATTTTTCCTTTCTCTTCTTGTTTTGTTTTGTAGAAAGCGACTATGTGAAGATTTACGGAATACATTTATTTAAAACTTTTTTATTGTTTGAAATGTTTAGAGTGCTCTTCTTATTTTTATTCTTATTTATTATTATTATTATTTTTTTTTTTTTAATTTAAGACGCTTAAAATTCTTAGGGTCATGGGGGGGGGTGAAGTTGTTTATTTCCGATATTGTTTTGACCTGCCCCTTGGATATCCAACTAAACGAATATCAGTCGCCAGCGCAGCCTAAATTTTAGATTTGGCTGCGCTATGCTGATTGGCTGAATGGACGTTGTCATGGCGTAGGTAAAAAAATCTATGTCATTGGCGCCTAAGACTTCTCAGTGCACTGCCGGCCTCTCGGCATTGTTATTATTGTTATAAAATAAACTGAGCAATGCTGTTATAGAAGGGTACCTCGCAGCTTTTGTTATATATATAATAAAAGCGGGAAGGGAAGATCAGGACTAGAACTAACTGTTCCATTTGCCCTGCAAGACTTTGTCCATGAGTGCAGTACCACTTGCTGCTGCATCTCGAAAGCGAAAGTTCCCCCAAAGTCCCGGAGATTATCTCCACTTGGGAGTCTCTGATCTTTAGGCATGACGATTTGGAAACTAGTTTTATTTTTATTGGTAAAAATTTCAATTTATACTTTTGTATGTATGAATAATTACATAATATGATTACTACATATTTACGTGTTATTATTTTCTAAATAGATACTAGAGTCGTCCGTAAAAGTATTATACACAAATATAGATTATGTTTGATTGATTGAATAATTAAATGAATGTAAGAATTTCGATTTATTAATTCATTCATCTTCAGTATTCTGGATTCTTTTAAAATTTAGTTTGCCCATCATTCTTACCTGAATGTATCTGATAATGATAAAACTGAAAAGAAATTCTAAGAGAGAAAGAAATAAAACTTGAATCTCATTCTTCCCGTTGCCTGTCAATTAATACAATGAAATTTAATTTTACCCAAGATGATATCGCCAATATTGATTGTTTCTAATATTTCCGTTTACAAGCCAGAGCTGACATTGCTCCCTTGTCACTTAAGTCAAGTTACCTATTTTTGAAATCTTCATTTCATTCTTATATATTTTGCTCAACTTTGTGTTGAAAAAAAAAAAAAGGAGTATTTATCTCAATATTACAATTCATTGATAATATCTACTTGAAATCCATTTTTATATTAACTTTCCATCACTTATAAATAAATAAAGACCCTTTTATTTGACGTTTAGGAAAAATGAGATATCTTTCAATTTCATATTTTCTTTGTAATATATCTTTGATGGTAGTGGCAAAATCTTAACAAGAGAGAAAATTCCTAGTGATAAACGAAAGAAAATTCCCCTTTTGAAAGGTTGATAACAAAATAAAGATTCAATTGTTGCATTCCAAGCAATTTGGATCGGAACATTGACAAGACGTATTGTAGTAATTTCCTTCAGAAAAAGGGGGATTTTATAAAAGATCCTACACATTACTAGTTTATACAAGATATTTTAAACAAATTTTGTCAGATTTATATTGCTTTGCTGCCGTAATTCAACTGTGTCAAATTCATGAAATTGATTTTCCTCTGAATTATTATGTTTCTTTTTACAGACGGCTATGAATAAAGAAAAAAAAATGTTTTTTCTGAATGATATATGTGTGAATGCTATATTTAGCTAATGGAGGAAAGCAATGGTATGTTGTTACTCTGATGGCTTCAGGCAGTAGGAAACTGGTCTGAAGCAAGAGCTTGGTTGCAGAGCTGAACAAAGAAAGATCTATGGCTTTAGGGAGTATGGCCACTGGTTTTCAAGTCTGAGATCAATGGTATCAATGAATGCTACTGTACGATGTAGAAAGATGGCAGGGAGAGGTTAAATAGGTGAGGATATTTTCTGATAATTAAGCTGCATAAAAGTTTTTGAATAAGCCACGCTGGAAGTCTATATTATTAGGTGAATATGGGAGAAGACCACTTCTGGGGCCGGAACCTTTTTGTGGGATTAGCGACCAGTTTCTGTTGGAGGAACTTAGGAAGGAGGAGGAGACGAAAAGATCTCAACTCTGGTACTCCCTCCCCGGTTTGAGGCAGGCCAAGATCTGCTTGGGAAACTATAACCAACGGAGGACGGAGGCCTGCATTGGATTGTTCTTGCGGGTTTCCTCACGGGGCATTGCCGACTTAGAGGACACCTCATGAAGCTGGGTTTGGAAAGTGACAGCTCATGCAGATTCTGTGGGGAGCTGGAGGAAACTCCACTACATCTCCTAACAGATTGTGAGGCTGCCACTCAGAGGTTTAGGAACCTGGGCAGCTACCAGGTGGAGGAGGGGGCATACCCTCTCTAGAGCCCGTCAGAATACTGGGGTTCCTTAGGGATCTCAGACTGATGGAGGTGCTGTAGAACGGATGTTCAATTGGACATCCGTTCGGGTGCTGTGGGCAGGCCTGCGGCACCCAGGGGGCATAGCACAATAGACCGGATCAAGGTCGCAGTGCGTTGGCCCCCTCGCTAAAAAAAATAAAAATAAGTTATGGTTATAAAGCGAGGTTATAAGTTGTGTTACTATGTGAGTGTGTTTAATGACAAAATGGAATTATTATAATTATTACTTAACGTTAATAGTGTTGTTAAGTATGCTCAGTGTTTTATCAAGTCATTTTTATGAGAGGGGCGATAAGTTATTTCAGGTGTATACTGTACTAATAAGAATAGATAAATTTCGAAGAAAGGCAATGCAAAGTTTATGGACAGTCAAAAGCTTGTACAAGTAATAAATAAATGTGCAATATAAACAGGGTTAATACAAGAAAATATGTAAGTAAATTGATATGAAAGAAGGTTGGCAGCAAGCGGCAAATTGGAGATGAAATTAAAATAAATACATAATAGAGGAAGTCAAATGTATTCGTTTTTATTTATCATTATAACACACCCTCACAGCAACATAACCTTATAACCTTCTGCACATATATACAATCAACAAACCAACAAGTGTGAGTGTAACAGAAACATTACGTTGAAGTGAACTCTCTACACGAACTTAGTGAATTTGCTGTGCCGACGGATGAAAATCCGAAACCGGTCAGAAACAAAATCAATATGCATGCTACGACGGACAAAATACCAGAAATATGTCAATTATTAAATTATATAAACCATAGCAAGAGAAAATCTGTGCATGTTCCCGTGCAGATTTATTTTTTAGCAATTAGAGAAATAAAAACCATTGAAAATAATTAAATAATTAATTAAAAATGATTATAATTAATTCCTCATATAACAAAAAGTCATATAAAAGTGTAAATAAGGGAGTTAATGAGAAATTTGATATATATTGGAAAAACAGAGAGGGTGATTGTTACTCCTTGTATTTATTTCATTGTAAACATTGTCAGAGTAATGTCGAGGGTGTAAATAGTAAAATGATATGACAATGTAATCGAATTATTATACCCGGCGGCCATATTTTTGTGTACGTTTTTTTTTTTGTCATTATTCACGATCAATGTTTAGATTCACTGGCAAGAAAATAACGATAGATGAATATATTTTATCCATTCGCCCGTTTACCAAGCGTTGAAGTAGCTGAAACTGACATAAAGGTTGGTTATCTGTCATTTTGTCTTTAATGCTAATTGTTCGCTTTTCACTTTAGTCCAGGCTGAAAACCACCAGATGGAGTTCTATGAAATTGCTACTGTTGTGGCTTAACTTGAATTACTAACTGCAGTATTGAGATATTGGGTAGAGGAAAGTTTGGGTCTGTGGTAACGGCAAGCTGTAAATTTTGTTAATATCCTCCTGTAATTGTAAACTTTGGAGAAAATATGGGGAAACAACTTGAACCATATTTATTTGATTAATAAATTAAAGAGTGACTTAGATTTTTATTTTTTTTAATTTCTCTTACACCTGGCAAGAAAGAGGAAAAATATTGCGGCCGTGTCAAATTTTTTAAATTGAGTTTTCACTGTGAACACATGTTTTGAGATCCCCATACTACGATAAATATTTTTAGCAAATAGTTTGATGAATGTATGTATGTGAACAGTCCTCACGCATCAGCGCTCTCGCCTTTCGTGCGAGAATTCTGGGTTTGATGCCCGTGAGGGCAAAGTCGGTGTTGATCCACCATCGTGATAAAAAGTGGGAAGCTACAGTTAGTAGCGCCCTAGGTAGCGAAGGTCGGAACTAAACCGCGTAGGAACTGCGGCGTGCTTACCACACGCCTCCGTATTGAAATCGCCGTCTGGCAAACCTTGACCATTCATGGGCTGTTGCGCCATAGGGGTTTTATGACCTCGCGAACTTGATTTTCCGTCTTACGACATCGTTTACACGGAAGTTTCGGACAAAAGCCATCAACCAAAAAAGTGACTTTACTGATTTTTTTTTTTTAGTTTTTCGCGATTAATCTGAAGAACGGTTCCAATGATTTTTCTTTTACTTTCGTACATAAACTCCATCAGTTTTATTTAAAAAGTTTTCCCGGGAAAAGTGATTTTGAAGGGAGCGCTCCAAGAGAATAGTATTATTATCCTTTCCTCTAAAGTAGTACTTATATAATATATGGTTTTACCACATATAACATTAATATTCATTAGAAGCAGTGGTAGAATTCAAATTTGAAGAAAATCGGCTAACCGGAAGTGCGATTTTTACCAGAATAGGTTATTGAGTTTTTGGAATTTTCAATTTCGAAATCGGATACGTTCGCAATACTTCCCCTTACTAGGGAGTAAGTAAAAAGCAGATTGTAAAAAGCAGATAGACTTAACAGTGCAGTACTGAAACACATCCAGTGGGAAGACGGCGTCCTCGCCCTTCTGCAGGGGATATCATCCGAGTAAAATTTATTTTGACTTATGGACTCGAAACTATTAGAAGTCCATCGTATCTACAGCCTGCAATCACAGTAGTCTAAGATTGAACTATACTTCAAGCGCTCCTCACAACGAACAATCTGTTCCGGTACAAAAATATTTAATTGATATCTACAAAATTTCCTTGCATTTTCTTCTTATTATATTTCATTTTGAATATTACCATTATTAATTTCTTAAATTGCAATAAATATGAAATTTCATTTTATACAAAAAAAAAAATATATATATTTTAATTAAATGTACCGTATAATTAATTTTTGTAATATTTCTTTGCTCCAATTGAATAAAATGTTTATTCAAATTAAATTAAATACAGCCAGAGGACTGAGCGCCAAACTAGCTGTAAGAGAAACAATGAATGAAATTCACGCTTTAAGGGCACAGAACCCATCAGACAAATATAACTTGGACTAATTAATTTTATCTTTTGTGTTAATCCATCATTAAAACAAATTAAAATTAATTATATACAATTTATTTACAGCTCAAATAGAAGGGGGAAAAATTTGGAAGGAGAAATATTACTCAAATGAAATAATCTGATTACAGCTAATCAATCATCATCACAGCTTCCACTGGAGAAATTTCTTTAGAGCTGGAAATAAATTTAATTTCTTCAGTGATATTTATATAGACAGAGGATTAGGGAATTGTACATTATGATGAAATGACAGTTTAATGGAAAAACTGATATAAAAATTTGATTTAATTAATTTGTGAATTTCTTTAAAATTAAAGTGTAGCTACAAGCTTTGTTAGTTGTGTGGGAGAGGTACGCAAACCTCGCATATCACAAGTCATGACTTTTCTTACCCTACCTTCTAATATTTTCTAACCCCTATCACCATTTTTATGCCATGCCCAACTAAACGTTTGTAAAGATTGCTTTTTTAAAGAAAATTAGTAATAAAATTATTTAACAAAAGAGAGTAAACTAATACGTATTTTTTCAGACTGGCTTTACGTCCAGGTATCGTGGATACAGGCGGATAGTAAGCATACTTTACAATTTGCCTTCCATCTTATTGTCCTTTCTTTGATGCTTGTTTCTAGCTCACACAAGCTTATTCTCCATTTTATTTTCGACATATCACACAATTATATTCAAGGGAGCCAAACTATGTCTTCAAGTGTCGAGCAATCGATTTACCATTTTGGCCACAACCTCTCTACAATTGTTAGTGATTTCAAAATAGATATATAATATATTCATCTGTGTGTGTTTTTATAAAATATTCCATCTAGATACTATCACCGCATCTATACACCGAAGTTTCGTGCAAAATCCATCACCTGGAAGTGCTGGTTTTTTTTTACAATTTTCTCGAATTTCCCGAAAATAGTGCCAACGATTTTCTCTTATATTCAAATACTATTTACACACATAAAATACCTTTCACTTTTATTTGAAATATTTTTCAAGCTGAAGGGGCTCCTTGGAAGAAAAAATCTAAGGGTAGCACGGCTGGATTCGAACCCGTGATCTCCGCGTTGCTAGTCCAGCGCGTTACCACTGAGCTAATCCCTTCCCTCAATATAAAACCATATGTATATAGATATAACTATATATATAGTTATTATATATATATAAAACCTCCCGCACAACAAACAACAAGTATAAGTGTAACAGAAACATTACGCTGAAGTGAACTCTCTGCCAAACGGTGGTCCGCGAAAAAATTGTTAACGAACGAGGATTTCTTTGGTAGCGTCAGTCAAATTTCCCGTCTTCCCACTGATGTGAAGTTATCCGCTACTAAAACATTATCGGTCTTTTCCGAATGTCACTTTAAGAGAAAAGTCTGTGGCTGCTCCGACAAACTCAGTGGAGACGGATTGGGTTCAGGTAAAAGAAGAAAAGGCACAGCTCGGTCCTCAACAAGTTTACACAAAGAAGACAAAAAACCTGTACAAAACACAAACAAGTAAAAGTATATACAAATTCAGCTTATTATTATTCGAAACGAAAGCTTTAATCGAACTGAAATCCGATGACACCCTCAAAATTAAATTTAATTCAGGCATAACGAGGGCTCACTTTTTGTATACTGTCAAAAATGAGTATCCAATATTAAGTCAAAAGGCTATTAAAATATTATTGCCATTCACAACAGCATATTTGTGCGAAAAAACATTCTCGGCAGTTGCGGCAATTAAAAATAAGTACCGTTGTCGACTTGAACTGCAAGCTAGCCTTCGTGTTGATGTTAGTACAATGGACGCTAGAATCGAAGAATTTTTATCTAAGAAGCAGCAACATGTTTGGTTGCCATGTTGTTAAATAACAATTTCATTGAAAATATACAGCGTGTTCATTTGAAACCTTGCCACCTTGGAAAAACTTTTTAATTAGTACAATTTTTAAAATCACTGAAACACGTCAATTTTGTTTTGAAGGGGGGACATTTAACAACCCATTCTAATCATTTGGGTAACTTTCCCCTCCTCCAACAAAATGGGGTAGTGGTCCGCGAGATTAAATATTTTCTGCTTGATGTCCGTGAGTATCAAATGATTGGCGACCGCTGCTTTACATGAACTTGGTGAATTTGCATACATACGAATCTTTGATTACACACACGAATCCGAGGCTTTACCTCATTCCTTCGGCCATTCTCTAATTTTTCCCTTGTTTAAAAATGGCGATGTTAACGAAGTCAATAATTATAGGGGCATCTCCTGCCTTAATGCTCTGGCCAAGATCTTCACTGCTCTGTTACTTATTCGCTTGGAACAATTTTTTAAAGACAACGACCTGCTAAGTGAATTGCAGGCCGGTTTTCGGCGCGGCTACTCCGCCATTGATAACATTTTTGTGTTGCAAAATATAGTTCATTACAAACTCGAGAGAAAGGTAAAAAAATTTACTGTTTTTTTTATCGATTTAAAATCGGCATTCGACACTGCAAACCATTTCTCACTGTTCCTAAAGCCTTCAATTTAGGTGTATCATGGAAGTTTATGAACATTCTGAAAGCATATTATTCACTAGGAATATCGTCAGTGCATTGTATAGATGGAATGTCTGAACCTATCCGGGTAGGAGCCGGTGTGAGGCAGGGCTGTTTATTGAGCCCATTCTTTTTTCACTTTTTGTAGACGATCTTCCGGCTCTGTTGGAGGGTGGTGTTCTTATCGGGGGTACCAAAATAAAGACCCTTCTTTACGCAGATGACATTGTCCTCCTCTCGGATAACCCCATTTCCTTGCAGAGAAATATTAATATTCTGGAAACTTATTGTGTCCAATGGAACCTTTCGGTCAATTTAGAAAAATCCAAAATAATGATATTTCGAAAAGGAGGCAGATTAGCGGCTTCAGAAAAGTGGTTCTACAAAAATTCCCGGATAGAGGTAGTGAACCGCTATAAGTACTTGGGCATCATTCTGATCCCCGTATGTCCCTGGTCCCCCACCTCGAAAATGAAGTGTCGATAGCTAAGCTCAGTTTAAACCGGGTTTGGTCTAAATTTATTCTTAACAAGAACGTTCCTCTTGACGCCAAATATAAGATTTTTAAGAGTGTGTCACGAGCAGTTCTTTCATATGGTGCCCAATCTTAGGGGTTTCAACGTTATGACATCCTTAAAAAATTTCAAAGATTTTTCTTAAGAAAATTATTCTCTCTTTCCTCTCCAACGCCAAATTATGTACTATCGATTGAGTGTGCTCTTGAACCGTTAGAGACTTTCACCCTTGCTCTACACTTCAAATACTGCCTCAGAACCCTAGCTCTTGACAATCATCGCCTCCCGAAAATTGTTGCAACTGAAATTATTCAGAAGAAACTGTAATGTGATAGCAAGAAGAAAAAAGATATAATTTTTAAATAAATTATAAATCTAAAAATTATAACTAGTGGTTCCAGCCAGCCGCTATCTGCAGGTCAAGAACCGCGGCAAACAAAAACCCTTTCAAACAAGGGTCAATACACAGCCAAAGAAACGCCGCTAAACCCTTTCAAACAGGGGTCATTATACGGTCAATGTACAGAGGCCACCTGGCCTGCATTCTCTTCATACAAGGGTCAGTGAACACTCAAGAGGCCACCTGGCTACCATCTATTAACAAACAGTCTTTGTTAACCACCGACTGGCCACCATCTGTCGCCACTCCGGTCACCGACCTACCTAGGGTCAACATACTGCAAGAGATGTCTTGGTGTGCACGTACTTACACACCTGCCAATGTGTGAGTGACATCAATATAAACGTCGCCCTACAAGAGGAGGGGATCAGTATTGTATCAGTCTTCATCAGTATCCCATCAGTATCAAATCAGTATTCTACGAGTTATCTACAAGTTATCAACCAGTTTACGTCAGTTCAAGCACTTAAGCTTTATACATCGCGAGCGCGTCCCTATTCAAGGTTTAAACATTACTTCTTTAATATTTATTAATCGTTTCATAATTCATTTATAGTTGTGCATCTTAGTTCATCTAATTTCAAACACTTTAAATTAATTGTTAAAATATAGTCTATTTTCGTAATTCAGTAGTTCGTATTTCGAGTAACAACCTCTAACTAGCAAGCACCTATTCATCACTTCAACTCCCTATTCAAGAGATCTGATTCCAATACAAAACTGTTTTGGTTTAAACACTGGCTTTCGATGGCACGTGATTTTTCCAGCGACCTATCTTGCACTTTTAAAGATCGTGATAAATGGAGTGATCAACTTTCGAACTTACTTAATAAAATTAGATCCGTTCGCATCGAAGAGTCATTCTGTCGTACAGGGAATTCTGATCGCTTTTTTTTGTATAAAACTTTAATCACTGACCACAAGTCATTTGTAACATCGTCCCTATTTAATAACTTCAGACTCTCAGAGATATGTTGGTTGTTGAAACTAAGAGCAGAACTGTTATACCTAAATTATACTCCTTGGTTGGAGAAAGATTCCGAGCGAGAAATGTGTCCTCTCTGTAACTGCCAAGTACGGGAGGATTTGTTTCACTTCTTGGCAGAATGTCCTGCATTATTAGATGTGCGGCTCCTCCATCTCGGCAAATGTTCACTTTCTGGAGGAGAAATTATTGTTTACCTATCCGGACAACGGCCTTGTCATCCTTTAATTGCTTATGCTCGCCACGCTTGGAGAGTTAGGCACGTCAGGATCTCAGATTCTTTAGGTTAGCTTTTCAGTTTCTTATTGTAATTTATAAAACTATGTTTGATTTATTTAACCATTAGTTGTGTTAATACTTTTATTTACTTTGCTATCTTATTCCAGTCTGTTTTAGTTCTAATGTAATTCTTGCTGTTTTTCATCATTTTTCTTTTTTGTATTATTTTTTGTTTTTCTGTAATGGCTGTGAACTCTAGCAGACGGCTTTTTGCCATGCTTCAGTACTCAAGTATTATATCATCTACTGTATTATTTTTAAAATAAAGTACTTATAATAATAATAATAAAAAGATCATATTCATAATTCTTAAAACTCTCAAACCTGTATATTTATGGTAAAAAAAGTTTAATTTCGAAACTATATAAACCAACACAATGGTAAGGATAAGGAAATTAGCTTGGCTTTTCACTGATTAATGAAGTGTTGCCAGGCGGATTACTGTATGGATACTATGAATGCCTGAAGTATCTACAGGGATATATGGAGGAAAGTTTATCTTCATTTTTTTTTTTTTTTTGATGGTATACAATAAAATAATTTAATCAAATCCATTGATTACATCAAAACAGAATGTAGAAATTGAATGTTTATATGAATTTTCAATTTTTAACAATAGACACATCAAATACATAAACTTTTCTTGGTTAATAACTATACAAAAAGAAACTTTATATTTTGCATAAAATATAAATATATATATAAATATATATATACATATCAAACATATAAACTCTTTTTTCCACTTAAGTAATTTGTAATAGAAAGAAATAAATACAAAAAGTTTAACTCTGACACTTTATGATCAATGGATTGTGAAACAAGTTATAATCTTTGTTATGGTAAAAGCTGGCTGAAACTAGTTCAGTGTGAGCGTCTGTCTCTCTCTCTCTCTCTCTCTCTCTCTCTCTTCATATAGAGGGTCAAAGGCGTTATAAATAAGAGGAAAAGTAACACCAAAAGTATATAGAATAAGTTGGAACAGTGTAAACTTGGCAAAGATATATATATATATAATATTGGAAAAGGAAAAACGTTCAATAAATCAAAATAAGTCGTATATATATATCTATAAGAAATATGACAACCAATAATATTCTCAAGAGTAATACAAGTTTTTGTATAAAGAAAGTCGTATGTATTTCTTAAACTAAAAAACTAAATATATAGTGATTTTATAAACTGGAAAAATTGTAGTCCATATAAATTAGGCATAAATTTGACAAAAAAAAATATTAACTTCTTACTTTCCTCAACTCAACAATTATTATACAAGTTTTGTTGGTTTTAACAGAGATCGCTTCATACAAGTCCGACCTTTTTTTTTATGGCCAGCCTATACTAAACATTGCAACTGCTTTAAGAGAAACACGTGTCAGTGTTTCATAGCAGATTTTTTTCTCTAGTTGAATATTTCTAGATTTAATTATTATTTAACTTTATAGCAATATATAATTAGCATAATTTTCATAAAACAATAGTACTTATTTACCTACTAATAAGCCGGGTAGCAGGTAAATTGGAAAATACAAGTTACTTTAAGGAAGTAATTTGAACTACAGCTAAGACAATTTAAGTAAAGTAGTACAGTAAAGCTTGTTGAGATTGGAGACGGTCCAAATAGTGCCAGGAGTTAGTGTCGAAGGAGGCAGCTACATGGATAGAAATAGTAGCGAGCGAGAGGAAATGTGAAGAGGTTGAGATTGCTTGCCACGGATATGGTCCAAGGCTCCCCACAGTGATGTGCTTCGCCACCGCGCTTCTTTGATAAGGCTTATCCGGCCAAATTGCCTCCTACCGCCACCACTTTTACACATTGAGCTTGTTTCATATCGTCCAACTTTAAACAGTTGTTTATCTGCCCGCATTCTCTTAAAGAAGAACATTCTAAGTGTCTTACCTTCTCAACATTATATGTTTAGAGGAGGTTAGATTGCTAGATCTTTTTTTTTTTTTCTTCTTTCTTTTGTTTAACTTCCTCTTACTCCTGTAAGACTGGGGTATTACAATCAATCCTGTCAAATTCTCGAAATTGAGATTTCACAGGAAATACATAATCGTGACCCTAAGTAAGAAAATATGTTATTTCGAAAATAACTATTACCTACTAAATAACTAAATACCTACCAGTGGCTTCCTAGCCACCGTGGAATGGAGGGTAACAAAAGAGAGGATCAGTTGGCAAAAGAGGGATGATTAATGGATCACCCCGTGGGGCATGAGTCGTATAGGAATATATGCTCCCTGGTAAACAGCACCATGAAGGACGTACTGAGTGATTTACACAAATATGAGGCAGAAGGAAAAGCTTGGGCTACTTGTTAGAACGAGCTATTCCTAGTCACTAGCCTAGACGTATTCACTGCCAATTTCAGAATGACGACTCACCATGACTACCTAGGCGAGCACTTAGATTAGATTAGATTAAATTGGGGAGGGCCACGCCTCATTCCATTGCGACTTTCATTGAGACGTCTATTGCGGATCCCCTTGGTTTACAGCACATCCCTCAGCTTTGCCCGCTTAATCAGGCCTAGCAAAGCTGAAAGTGGCTCCGTCATGAAGCTTGTGGTTTCGGGATTGCTAGTCCCCAGTTGAAGAAACCTTGTTCTCGCCGGCCGGCACGCTCACAAAGGATATGCACCGGGGTTTCCTCCTCGGTCTTGCAGAAACGGCATAATGCGTTGTCTGCCAGTAGTAAATGGGGCATGTGCCTATTCAGCCTACAATGCCCTGTCTTATATCCCTTCGGCTATGGCTCAGTAGGTCCTTGGTAATTTTAGGCAAATGTCTCTTAATGAAGAGTTTAGCCTGCCTCTGCCCTGGCGTACTTCCCCATCTATTCTTTGATAGAAGCGTGAATGAGGCTCCTGGGTAACCCACAGAAGAGCTCGGGGCCTATAGAGGCGTCCGCCTTTTCGTTGCCAAGGAACCCCGCATGACCCGGCACCCAGGCGAGTGTCAGCTTGTTCCGAGCACCCACCTCGGTTAGGGCAGATAGGCAATCCCATATCAGTCTTGAGACTAGTTGGTGTGAGGTAAGTGCCTTCAGGGCTGCCTGAGTGTCGGAGTATATGGCCACTCTTCTACCCTCTAACCCTTGCCTTATAATCTCCTTAGCGCACTGTTGTAACGCCACAACTTCGGCCTGAAAGACCGTGGCGTACTTCCCTAGGCTTGCCTTAATCTTAACTTTAGGCCTGCCCCCCATAGATCCCAGCTCCAACCCCAGTCGGAGTTTTAGAGTCGTCTGTATACCAGACCAAGTTACCGAGCAGAGGGGGGATCCCTGTCCCATTCATCCCTGATCAGTATGACAATGCGGAAGTTCCTTTCAAAATAAAGCTTAGGAATCATCCTATCGGTAGCATGCCAAGCACATGGTCAGCCTTAACTTCTTCTATCAACCTCTGGTTAACAGAATCATGCCTAGAGGTGATAGGCGGCGGCCTCTGCAGGAGCCTATGAATTCCCATTCTGGCTTTTCCTTGGATGAGAAGATGCAATGGTGGTAAGTTAAGGAGGACCTCCAACGCCGCAGTCGGGGTGGTTCTCATGGCCCCCGTGGCACCTAGGCATGCTTGCATTTGGATTCCACTCAGCCTCTCCACCGCCCCCTTCTGCAGAGACATGGTCCACCTGACCGCCGACCCTGGGTGCTCCACCAGACCGATCATGGGTCTGATGACCCTGGTGTAACTCCGACGGTCAGACTGGGGCGCAAACCCCAGTTCCTACCACAGAGTCGTCTGCACCTATTGAACGACACATTGGCCTTGAGTGCAGTCTTTTCGATGTGCTGATTCCAAGTGAATCTGCTGTCAAACGTAATCCCTAAATATTTAGCCTCCAGCGCAAATGAAATCGGGTGGTTTAAGGCCTTCCAACATGTGGCGTAACGTGAAAGGAACTATTATGGTTTTGTGGGGGTTTATGGATAGGTGCTCCTCCCTACACCAGTTCCTGACCATGTTAAGAGCGGCTTGTACCGCTCTGAGATTGTACTGGGATGTTTGCCTCTGACTACCATCACTAAGTCATCTGCATAACCCAGACAGTCGTAGCCATTCGCAGATAGATCATGGATGAGGTCATCAACGACCAGTGTCCACATCAGAGGAGATAATACTCCTCCTTGCGGGTACCCCCTCCCTACTTTCACCCTAAAGGTGGTCTGGCCTATTGTGGAAATATTAATTCTATTTCTTAGACCAGACTCCATCCAGTCGCATAACACTGCTGGTGGCTACCGCTGGTTCCTGCTTGAGGAACGCCTAAGAAGGTGGCCACCACAATCTCTTTATCCTCTAGGGATTTTGAAAGTAGCCTATTGAGATCATCCAGAGCGGCCTCTGCCGACCTACCTGGTTGATAAGCGTATTGGCAGGCACTTATAGGGGTTATACTTAGAACCTCATCTCTAATGTACCTGTCCACCATCTTTCTAAAGCTTCGCTTAGGAAGAAGATAGGCTGATCGGTTTATAAGAGCCCGCGTTAGGTCAGATACTCTACCCACCTTAGGAAGGAGATTACTTTGACACTACGCCGCCATGTTACTGGTGTATATCGACGGGCCATGCATGCCCTAAAGATTTTACACAGCTATGGTAGCAGTATTTCTAGTCCTCGCGTGATATTGTATTACTTGCCTCCGAACCTCACACTCTCCAAAGAATGATCAACAACTTTCAACAATATCTAATCATATGGCAACTAAATATTAATTTAGTAAAATCCAAAATAGTCAATTTTAGTAAAGGTTCAAAAAAAGCAAAAAATGAAAAATGTTTTTTTGAGAATAAAGAAATTGAAATTGTCAATCATTATAAGTATCTTGGCCTTATTCTTAGACCGAAACTTTCATTTAAAAAACACTTATTAGAAAAACTTAATAAATCTAAATTGGGCATAAACTTGATGTGGCATCAGTTTATGGAAAATAGAAATATTTCATATAAATCAAAATTGCAGGTATTTAATACAGTAAGTAGATCAGTAACATGTTACGGTGCCCAAGTGGGACAGAACAGATAGAAGTTGAAAAATTATTGAGGTTTTTTATAAAGAAAATGTTCAGGCTGCCTAGCTATACTCCCACCTCTTTCTTGCATTTGGAAATTGGAATACTACCAATTTATCTACACACATTAAAGCTACACCATAATTACATATTAAAAGTATTAATATGTAATTATGGTGTAGATTGCCGCCTCATGAAAAAACTGGCTATAAATGTTATAAAGAATAATTTTTCTTGGTTTAATGTTATGAAAAGTATGGCCTGCCAACTAGAGATTGAAGCACTGTCAGAGAACAATATGGACCGTTGGAAAGATACTTTTTTCAAAATTAGAAATAAATTGACATTGAATTATCAAAATAAATTTATCATGGATGTGATTGAATCGCAGCATTATTGTCATTACAGAGAACTTAATTTTGTCTTAGGTGATAGTCACTATTTGAAAAGCAATATGGCACTTGAGAATATGAGATGGGTTTTGAAGATAAGAAGTGGTGTACTGAAACTAAACTATACTCCATTTAAGGAATATGAACGTAGTTTGTGTTTACTCTGTAATCGCGGTGATGTCGATGACTTGCGTCATTTTCTGGTTGTATGTTCTATATTGACAGAATGCAGGATTAAATATTTTAATAAGAAAACTGTATCCACACACAGGAAATGTTAAAATTTTTAAATGGGAAAACTGGATGTCCTTGATCAACTATTGTAATCTGCTTATTTTTATAGAGAGCAATTATTGAAGGAATTTAATTATTAGGACAGTTTTAAACTTTTCCCTAGAATATTCGTAAACATAGTTTATATATTATAAGAATAATTATTTAGTTTATTTTGTTATAATAATAGTGATGGGACATCTGCAATCCCCTTGCAAAACCTCCTTCATGAACCTCTTTTTGCTTTTCTAATTTCTTTATTGTACCGCGTGAGGGCATTTCTGTAGGCGGTCCAGTTTTGGGCAAGTTTGGCCCTATTGAACAGTCTTCTCGCCTGAGCCCTCAACTTTTCGAGGTGGTTGTTCCACCAGACCGTCTTTCCCCCTTGCAGTCGTGACCTTTCCGGAAAGTTTTCCTGGTAAGCCGTGGATATTGCCTCCTGCAACTCCTCCACCATCCGTTCCAATCCCTCCACCCCTCTCCCATCCGAGACGCCATGTGCCAACTTGTCTTTAAGGGAGTCTACATATCCTATCAATCGGTTTCCCTAGGCTTACGGAATACGGCCTGTAACAGCGTGGGGGAGCCCGATATCGAATCTGATGTGCCTGTGGTCGGAACATGACGATTTCGTCGACACACGCCAATTCTTAATCATGTCACTCATCCTAAGATTGGTCAGGGTCAAATCCAACACCTCGTTCCTGACCACCATGACGAAGGTGCGCTCCTTCTCTATATTGGATATTCGTAACCCTTTACCATATAAATTCCAAACAAACCTCTGCTGTTGCAGTTGCTGCTTCCCCATGTGGTGTGATGCGCATTGGCGTCACAGCTCACGAGAAGCGGAAGATTCCTTGCTATGCAGTAGGTGATGATGTCCGCCAACAGCTCCGGTGGGCACTGCTGGTCATCACCTGGGAAGTAGGCAGAACAGACGGCCATCCTTCTAGTTCCGCCTTCGGTAGAGATCGAGATGATTGCTGTAACGAAATCGCCTCAAAGCAGTAAATTACAATCAATCTGAGTGTTCAGAACTATACAGGCTCTGGGTTTCCCACAGCCGCCCGCAGTACAGTACCTTACGTCGGAGGGGGGAATGCCTTTGACCTCTTCAGCCACTAGCCACGGTTCCTGCGCCAAAGCGATGTGCAGGCACTCTGAGTCAATCCTCCTAGACAGGACAGCCGAAGCGGCCCTGGCGTGATGGAGGTTGACTTGCAGGATCCGTAACCCCATCATTGTGATGTAGCAGAGGGGTTGGGGAGGCAAGCTAGGCTCGTCTTTCCGCCTTTCACCAGCACCCCCGGGTGCCAGCACATGCTGAGTGACCTGAGGCCTTAACAGCGGGCTGGTCCCGGCCCCGCCGGAGGCGACAGACAAGCCCTCCCCCCTCTTGGTTTCCTTGCCTCTCTTCTCACCTTTCCTTCGGCTAGCCGAGGTCCTTTCTGTGCCAATTCACACCGCTGGTTCAGTCGCGGGGATCAACGCTGACTCAGGGAGGATGGGAGCTTTTCCGGCTGGCCAAACGCCTTGGCGGAGGTAGTTCTTTTGCACCTCACGTGCTTTGTCTTTGGTTCGGAATTTAATTCTTCCGAACCCATAGTACGGAGACATGTCCAGCCTCCTCAGAGCCTCCAGGGACTCCTGTCCCACGGAAAAGGTGAAGAGCTGGCCCTTGTTCTCCGGGATACACCTCATGACGGTCCACAGGGCAGGGTTCAAGCCCTGATTGCTAAATCTCAAGAGGTTGATTACCTGCTGTGCCCCCACTGGTTCGCCGTCCTCATGTGGCACGAAAACCGTGCACACTACAGGTTTCAGGACTTCGTCCCCCACCAGGGTCCTGAGAGCAGGCCTTCTCAGGGCCGCAGCAAAGGGACCGCCTCCGTCACCCAGGCCGCACTATCTGTCTCGGCACAGATGAGCAGGAGATATCCCGATTTATGGGTGCATTTGAGAAAACGCACCTGGCAATCCTCCGTAGAGGCTGCCATAGTGGCAAGCAGGGATTTCTGGGTGGCTTTAAGCCTCTCCGGATCCAACTGCGTGTTGGGATAGTTGGCCGCGGCGATCGCGACCCTCTCCGAGGAAAGGACCCCCCTTAGGTTTGAGGCCTAATCCTCTTCGCCGGCTGCGACGCTTTCGGGGTTACTTCCACCGATCGCGGCGCTTTTCGGCTTTCTCCGCCTTGCGCATTTGTATCGCGAAGTTTTTCTTGATGATGCTATCTCATCAACACCTTACTTGACCAAATTATGTACGCGCTTGTTGGACGCGCCTGATAGGCGGGCTCTGCGTATGTCGTCATTCGACATTTGGTCACGCTCGTACAGGGATTTAACCCTTATGGATCCCAGTACTGTCTGTGATGTGACCTTGGGATTAGGGGCAAAGGCTTGCCCATCCGAAGGTCCTTGTTTGTTAAATTTTTGTTTGGTGTTATTCCCACGAGAAGCTGGGGAGGTAAGTCCACCCGGTGAGAGCTCCGCAGTGACCGGGTAAGGCTACTTACTCTAAGAGGGCGCCTGGTATCCCAGATTAGGGATACCCGGTTTTGACGACCCCGGGATTAGGCTCCGGGACTTAACACCGTAGGATTGAGCCGTACAGAGAGGCAGGATGAAGTGAGATGGGAAATAGGAGGATGGTGATGAAAAATAGGAAGCCAACGAGGGGTAATCGTTGACCCGCCATTGCCCTAGTTAGCCGTGATACAGGAAGAACCTAGGTGCCACGTTGCCCAGCCCTCACGATGTAGGCGTTAGGGTTGGCTGGCTGCCCCACTGGATCGCCGAAGACTTCAACCAGTGACGCAGCATTAGGGGGGCATAGGATTGGAGCGGTACGAAATGCCGGATGCCCACTCTGCAACGATGGTACACTAAACGGTGGGCATCTTGCAGGTGCCAAGCTCAGCGTGAGGATGCTGCCGAACAAGACCCCTATTACGCTAGGCTCTCTTATATTGGGTTGCCCGCGACAGAATGGCTAAATTGCCAACAGTTTGCGTTGGATTAAAAAAAAAAAAATTGGAAAAATGGTTTGCGTAAAAACAAAATAATGCAAAAACAAAAATTCTTGTGTGATACACTCACACGGATGTTCTCATACTGCAGTTATTTCAATTATTAAATTGACCATTTTTTCATGCGAACATTCAAATTTTACTCATTTGCCCAAACATTTGAACTCGAGAAGAAAGCGCCAATAACATTAAACAAACTCCAATAGCAATTGAAATTTAACGTCAAAAATTCTTAAGATCCATCAGAAATCAAGTTTTTAATCGGAAAAATGTTTTATATAACAGTGTTACGTTTATATCAGTGCGAATAACATTCCAAGTTTTACAAAAAATCGCCTTTTTCTAGAAACTCAAAAACAAATTTTGTAAAGTGCACTTCCGTTTAACAGATTTTCTTTAAATTCTGGTTTTCTAAGAATGCTTCCGATCGTAACCTAATATTGTGTAGGGGGTAGAATATTGTACTTATTTACGTGTCATCGGATCGCCGTACACATTTACTTATCACATTGCCGTGATTTATTTTGGGTGTGCACAAATTAGAAGACACAGTCCCACATGTCTCCGTAACTCAAGATAAAGAAAGGACAATTTAATGACCGCATCTGACGATTTTCGCCAGCATCTGGCATAGCGAGAAGCCAAGCTTTATGTGCAAGTCCATTTGAAATAAACTGTGCCGCTGAGATAAAAAGGCGTGCATTACAAAAGTTCAGAGTGGTCACCTACTTAGACAACCAGACTGTTTTGCAAACAATTAGTTCATACAGGTCAGCTCGAGGCTGGTGTGAGATTGCTTGGGTTTACTCAAGGTAATCAGTAGCCAAAATAAGATTTTCTTTTTAGTCAAGGGTACCCGGGCTTTCACATGAACCTTTCTGTGGTATTGCAAGGGTGCAGGATAGATTACAAGAATGGTGACAAGTGAGAAAGTTATTTAACAGCTTCTCGCCCAAGCTTACGGCACAGTTATTGTAACAAATCAGTGCGTGGCCATAAGGATGTGTGTGGGCCTCCCTTATGGCCACTGTAGATTTAACAAGCACAAGCATCGTATGGGCCTGACAAAGGATAACCTGTGTAGGTTTTGTCAGGAAGAAGAAGTCAGTGTGAGGGGCTTGTGTGGCTGAGATTTCTCTTCTTTGAGGAGGGGAACTGATGCCTTCAAGCGTCAACCAGGAGTCTCTCACTTCAGACAGGATTAAAGAAACAGAACTGCGACCTAGAAAGCGTGCTCTAATTTGTGGAATTTTTCAAGCTTCAACCAAGAGTCTAATTAAACATACAGAACTGGAGAAAAGACTCTAATTTGTGAGTGTCACAACAGACTCTAGGGTTCGCGGTAGCCTCATAGAATCTAACCTAATCTAACGTTTAAATCTGTTCACTTCCTAAAGATATAAACACAGCATTTCTTGGAAACTAACTTGAATATTATTCACTTTACAGGATCTATAGATCATCTGAAACACAACTTTGTGTTGGTAAAATGTGTTTATAGTTCACCCGGTGTCCGAAATTTCTGTTTTATTAAATAAAGTGATTTCTGATCAAGATTAAGACCAAATGGATAATAGTTAGTAAGTAATTCAGAAGATTAATTAATTAATAATTTAAAAAACTTAATAATAAATAAGAAACCTTGTTATTTTCAATATATAGGATGACCAGAGTTATATGCTCCACCCACTTTTTTTTTAAACGGCGGGAAATTTCGAAAAAATAGAAAACACGTATTTAATCATTTTTAGTCTAGTTTATTTTCAGTGATTGAACCATTTTTTTATACCCCAATATCCCGAGATACAGCATCCAACTTTTTTTTTTCAAATGGAACATTATATTTTTTTTTGCATATTTTTATAGTAATTGAGCCTCTAAAAAAAAAAAAAAAAAAAAATTTAAAATCGGTTAGGTTTTTCAAAAGTTATGGCAATTTAAAATATGAAAAACAAATTTCAGTTTAATGTCAAAATTACCTTATTTTTTCTTTAAGAAGCTCTTCAAACTGGGCACCATCAACGGATAGGCAAGCCAAAGCTCTGGACTCCCACGCTCTGTTTGTAGCAGCACTTAGGTGGCAAAGTCAACATCTAGGCAGGCTAGAGTTATTCGACGTTCCATATCTTCGACTGAAGTCATGGGATTAAGGTTACTGTACATTTATTTTTTAGATATCCCCACAAAAAATGCACAATTTTATGGACTGATGAATCAAAGTTTACCAACAATGGCCTTCTTAATCGTTGGAACTTTAGAATATAGGCAGAAGAAAATCCACAAGTTACCTTCGCCACACGCCATTAGGTTGTTTTTTCTACAAATGTTTGGTGTGGAGTTTGAGGAAACCAACTAATCGGCCCATACTTCTACAGAGGGAACTTAACTGGTGAAAGGTATCTAACTTTTTTAAGAGACATTTTGCCAGTTTTGCTTGAAGATGTTCCTCTAAAACGTCGGTTAGATATGTATTTTCAACAAGATGGTTGCCCGGCACATAATGCGAGAGTTGTTCGACGTTACCTGGACAGAAATTTCCACGAAAAGTGGTTAGGAACTCATGGTCCGATCCAATGGCCACCTCGACCTCCGGACTTAACCCCAATGGACTATTTTTTGTGGGGATATCTAAAAAATAAAGTGTACAGTAACCTTAATCCCGTGGCTTCAGTCGAAGATATGGAACGTCGAATAACTCTAGCCTGCCTAGATGTTGACTTTGCCACCTAAGTGCTGCTACAAACAGAGCGTGGGAGTCCAGAGCTTTGGCTGGCCTATCCGTTGATGGTGCCCAGTTTGAAGAGCTTCTTTAAAGAAAAAATAAGGTAATTTTTACATTAAACTGAAATTTGTTTTTCATATTTTAAATTACCATAACTTTTGAAAAACCTAACCGATTTTAAATTTTTTTTTTTTTAATTTTTTTAGAGGCTCAATTACTTTAAAAATATGCAAAAAAAAATATAATGTTCCATTTGAAAAAAAAAAGTTGGATGCTGTATCTCAGGATATTGGGGTATAAAAAAATGGATCAATCACTGAAAATAAACTAGACTAAAAATGATTAAATACGTGTTTTCTATTTTTTCGAAATTTCCCGCCGTTTAAAAAAAAAGTGGGTGGAGCATATAACTCTGGTCACCCTGTATAAGTTACACACTAACTTCATCACTATAATGGAATTTATTTATCCTCCAAGAATACTCAACTTTCTTGCACAGCCGAGTACATCTAATTGGCAATTAAAGAATTAATATTTACTGCAGCGTTATAAATTTGAAAGAAAAATAAATAAATAAATTTTCCTGTTTATAAATACCTAGAAGGCTAAAAAAAAGTTCAACTTTTTATTGGCTGTTTACGACATATATATATATATATATATATAAAATTTCATCAATTGTAACATTATAAGAAGCAACCAAAGAAGCCAATTACACTTTTATAAATGGCATTCTCAACTCTCAATCGTTAAAACTTTAGTCTAAATAAATATATATATATATATGGTTCTTTGCTAATAAACTAATTACATACCAATTTTACTTTCGCTTTCTCCTATTAAAAAAAAAAAATTTTCGAAATCGAGTTTTTGTAGTTAAAGTTTTCGGAGTTAAATGTTTGGAAGTTCCCTGAGTAAGAAGAAAAGCTTTTAGCGAATGGCTGATAGTAAAATTCACACTTTAGGCTAAACTAGTATCACCTACTCCAAACTGATACGAGTATAGTCTAAGAAATAAATATAAAGTAATAATAAAAAGCAATGTTTATTAAAATCAAACGTACGTAGTTTTATTAAAATCAATATGTGTCAACATTAAAATTAAAATTGGAAAAAAATATAAAGTAATTGAACTTTAATATTTATTTGTTACAGTAATAAAGTATAAAATTATAAATCTTTTATTTATTTTTGTAAGATGTACTCTGATGGTATTTGGAATAGCATAGTATCTTTTTTTTTTTGCTTAGGCAGAACTATTTCGGCCAGAAATCGTGTTTGACCGGGTAACATATATTGGGTTAAAGAAACAAAAATTCACAAACGAAAACTCGCAGAAGCTCAAATCGTGGTATTCAGTATAGGTATTACTAAGATCTGACATGAAAAATTCTGGGCACACTCCATTAACCGGAATCGCGACTTCACTGATTGTTTTCAACTTTCTCTTACTCCCTAGTAAGAAGACGTTTTTACAAATTTTATTTCAAGTCACAAAGTGTTGTAACGCTGGGTGGGTAGGGCCATACTTCTCAGGCCTGACACTATTCCTGTATTAAACTAGTCAGGACCATGCAGGTCTTTACTGTAGAAAATTGGCTTTACTGTTGGTACTCTTGGACAATTGTTGCATGTCCAAGAGTACCAACTTCTGTGCATCATGCATAATTGTCACTGGGTCTCCCTATTGTATTTTTTTCCTCTAAAGTGCTCTCGTAATTGGTTATACAATTCTACCATCTAAATAAAATGAATTAGAAACAAATATACTGCCAAAATTTCGAGTTTCAAGACAAATAGTAAACTGGAAGTGCGTTTTTATTGAACAATTTTTTTTTCATCCGGTATTTTATCCGTCGTAGAATGCATATTGATTTTGTTCCTGATCGGTTTCGGATTTTCATCCATCGTCTGAGCGAATTCACCAAGTTCATGTAGGGAGTTCACTTCAACAAAATGTTTCTGTACAGTCACCAACCAGCAAGTGAGTAATAGCACCCATTCACAGCAAAGAGAATGCAACCAAAGCAGAGAGAAGAGAGGCCCTCTCTGGTTAACAGAGACTACTCTCTGACTTAGGCAGGCTAGAGTGGAAGAACCTGTGTATATAAGACAGTGGGAATCTATCTAAAGGGATCTATCATATACAACCACACAACTGTACACCAGTCATCGCATCGTGTCATATCTCTATTCTCACCATTCATTTCTATCATTTTTCATTATAAAGTCCAGTGCAGTTAAGTTAGTGTAAACTTAGCTACATTTCATTAGTGTCAGCATATCTAGTTCATTTAATCAAACCTAATTTCTCTCCTCAACAACCCTATTATAAGTGTGTCTAACAGAAATATTTCGTTGAAGTGAACTCTCTACCCGAACTTGGTGAACCAATATGCATGCTACGACGGATAAAATACTGGATGTTATACAGCATTGCGGACCCATCCACATTTTCAACAATTCTTTTTTCTTTTTCGCAATTACCTCCATACAAAAAAACATCTACGAATATCATTAAATTTCGGGTATACTAACTATAAAATCTGTCAATTACAATTTGGTAAACTGCAGTAAGTGAATGTTGTGTAAACGTTTCACACTAGATTTCTTTTATTATTAAATATATAAATATTTTTCTCTGCTGCGTGCAAAGGATTCTAAGCGATTCTTATGGTATAGTGCTTTGTTAGAGTTTAATGAGGAACTTGATGTATTCTTCAGACCCGAAACGGAATGCTTACTGAATGTAGTGAACTAGAGTCTTGTGTTTAAGTTAAGGGAGGGGGGGATTATAACTCTTAAATTGCGTTCTGCGGCTTCTGAGGGAAGAGGCTAGTGAGTTGTGTGCTATGTGTAATTTGGGGCTTACAGAGGACATGTTCCACTTGTTAGCGGTATGCCCTAATGTATGTGACTTTAGAACTCTTTTCTTGGGGACTCCCCTACGCTCAGTGCCAATGGGATTGTCAGCGCGTTATCCTCCACTGACCGCCTTTGGATTCTCAGGACCATTAAGTTTAAAGCCACATTATTATTAGCCCATTTCTTTTTGTTTTTGTAGGTTGAGTTATAAAATTCTAGTGGTTTTCATTTTTTTTTTTTTTTTTTTACGTTATCTATTTATTACTTTCTCTTACTCCTAGTAAGAGGAAGTGTTTTAATCGTGCCAAATTTTCGATATCGAGTTTTCACCGGAAATATCCGTTTGTGAGGTCCCCGGAGTACAAAAAAGTGTTTTTAGCAAAGCAATGGTCTGTGTGTGGTTTTTTTTTTTTTTTTTTTAATAAACTTTATTTCAGCAAGTTCCACAAAAATGTATTACATTGCATGTATATCATATAACAAATCAATTTACGAAACATTTCTAATTGTTGATATATCAGAATACAGCGTAATTAAATAAAAAGAAAGAAATTAAATAATAATTACAAAATATACAAAACTTCTACAACACTGAAATAAACTAAACTTCAAAGAATTTCAAAATTTATATTATTAATAAATGCACAGAATTTTTGAATGCACTTGTACTCAGTAAATACAGATTTATCGATGGGAGGCCAAGTCTGATTCAAAACCACGTTGAAATGGCGGATGAGAGGTGCTCTGGCAGCCTCGAGGAGCGAGCAGTCAAGTATAAGGTGATCGACCGTCTGGAGCTGAGTTCCTGTTGGATCCCAGGGGCAAGTGGCAGAGCCTGCATGGCCAAAACGGGTTAAATAAGTTCGTAATTTCCCGTGGCCGGATAGTAACTGGGTAACCTTGTAGCTGGGTCTCCAATCCCCTAACTTCACTCGATGTAGTACGTTGGGGAAAAACTGACGTGTTATTTCGCCACTTGAACAGTTTTGCCATGCTATGTCCCACTCATGCTCTTCTCGCTCCCTCATAGTGTTACGAAGAAAAGTGAGAGGAAAGTGGCTGTAACTTTCTTCCAAGTCTTTGTTGGCTGCAGCCATTTTTGCTAAAAAGTCAGCTCTCTCATTCCCCGCCGTTCCCATGTGAGCTTTTGTCCAGCTGAAGCAAATGGAGCCCCTAGTATTCAGTTCCTTCAGCAGCTCGCGCGTTTGGAAGACTAAGAGAGTTTGCTTTCTGAAATTGACCAAGATGTCCAGAGAAATCTTGTTGTCTGTGAATATGAACACGCCTTCTATTGTGGTTCCTCTGCTTTCTTCTCGTAACCAATGCAAAGCCTGAAGGATAGCCATCATTTCCGCCTGATTATTGGAACAGGAATGTCCTAGTCGAAACTCTCTTTCTACCACTACTTGGTTCCTAGAATATACAACAAATGCGCATCCAATTCCATCTAGGGATCGGCTACCGTCGGTAAATATCATATAATTTGCCTCTGAGGCAATTTCTTCCGGATTAACGTTAAGAACATTAATGCAGTCAACAGTTGATGGATGAGACCACTGCTTGTAAGAAATTGGAATTTCCAGATTCATAGGCGTTGAGCCGGCCATAGATGTACCTCTGAGCATTGATTCTAGTGATGCCAATTGCTTAGCTTTTATACATATAGGAATAACTCCTGCTAATAAGCATGCTGCTTCATGGCTAATCGTTCTGTATCCTCTAATCATGCGGAAGGCTAGTAAACGCTGGACAGAATTCAATTTCTAAAATTTATACATATTTATATTTTATAAATTTATACATACACACAGACATTTATGTATAATAATGTGTGTGTGTGTGTGTGTGTGTGTGTGTGTGTTTGTGTGTGTGTGTGTGTGTATGTATGTATGTATGTATGTGAACAGCATAGTTCAAATACGAAAAATTGTAGAAAGTTCAAACTTGTTCCGTTTTGATATCACCATGGGATCTGACAGAAGGTCAGCGCTCAAAATTCCTCAACCGGAATTACCACTTTACAGAATGGTTTTTTCACTTTTTTACATTTTTTGTCCAAAATGGCTCAAACGATTTTCTTTAAACTTGGTATATCAACTACACAACAAAGATCTACAATTTTTATTTTAAACATTTTTCCGGGAAAAATGCATTTAAGGGCACTTTAGGGGGAGAGGGTGGGTGGGTTGACCTCTAAAATGCTATTTCAGTTTATTATACAATTCTATCAGCTGAATAATATTAATTAGAATTAAATATGTTGTTGAAATTCCGAGTGTGAAGAAAATCAGAACACTGAAAGTGCGTTTTTACTGAAAAGTATTTTTCAGTTTTCTGGTATTTTTTTACTTTCTTGGAGTTTTCTCAAAAATGGCTCCCACGATTTTTTTCAATCTTGGTATATCCACTACACATGCTATGACCTACAACTTTTGTTTAAAACATTTCTCTAGCAAAATTAATTTAAGGGCACTTTTGGGGAGGGGTGGGGGTAGGTTTTTCCTCTTAAGTGCTATTTCAGTTTAATATACAATTGTGTCATTTAAATATATTAATTAAAATTAAATGTGTTGTTGAAATTTCGAGTTTGAAGAAAATCGGATGACTGGAAGTGCGTTTTTTACTTAAATGTATTTTTCAGTTTTCTGGTATTTTCTCGGAAACGGCTCCAACGATTTTGTTTAAAGTAGTAATGTGTACTATACATAATATAAAGACTATAACTTTTATTTGAAACATTTCCCCGGTGAAGTCCTTTAAAGGGGCTTTTGGGGCAGGGGTGGGGTTGTTTTTTTGTAATGGGCTATCATATAGTATGGATTATACAATTCTACTATCCGAACTAAATTATTTAGAAAGAAATAGATGGCCAAAATTCCGAGTTTCAAGAAAATTAGTAAACCAGAAGTGCGCTTTTACTGAACAATTCAGTTTTCGACGAACTACAAAGAATTTCATCAAATTTGGTACACAAAGCATAAAATTTGTCAATTAGGTACAATTTTGAAAACTGGAGTAAGAGAAAGTTGAGTGAGTGTTTCACACCAGATTTTTTTTTCATTTTATAGAAGCCCATCATATTTTAATTATTTTATTTTTTCTGTTTCATTTGCTTACGTTTATTATACTCGAACTATGCGTCATTTGTAGTTAATCACTTTTATACTTCATTGTTTTACATTATTCCTATAGAAGGTTTTTCTTTTTCTTATTTCTTTTTAAGAAAATTATCATTTAGAAGTAAACTGTGGCAAGACGGCATTTTGCCAAGCCTAATAAATAATACTGTTTATTGCATATGATAGATTTTGCCGTATGTAAATACTGCTCTTCTGTATATTTTTTAATTGTCTAATAAAAGTATTTAATAATAATATATACATATTTTATTATATTTTCTAGCTCTCAGGGGGGGGGAGGAGTCAGTGCCGATGTCCTTGTCCACATACGATACCGAATTCTAAAAACATCATTTTAGGCATGCATTGAGCGATAAAATTGGTGAAACAATAATAAATTTTGAAAAAAGATTGCCCGTCCACTGCCTTTATACGGTCTTCTGATAAGAACAAAAGGTACTAGAACATGTAGAGATATTTTTAAGCACACATTAGCATAAAACTGACGATAACTACGATTTTGTTTCTTTTCTTTATACAAGAATAGCGCGAGGCATTGTCAGAGTTTGTGGAATCTAAATCTAGCCTCTTCTTTTTTTTCTAGTAGGATGTTCGTGATTGACATTTCACGAACAGCATTGTTTGATGGGGAATGTTGAAAACATCTGTAGTCTTCTTCCTTTCCACCCGGCACCACCACTTTTCCAACCCTATTCTCTCTTATCTAAGGTTTTTCTCTCTTATTTTCATCAAATAGTGCAGATTAAACATCATATATCTATGTGTATTTGTAAGAATGTCTGTAAACATTATATATTTGATAGGAAGAAAATATATAAAACAAGAGATAAAAAAAAAGATGATGTGTATTAGTGAGTGAGTAAATTTTGAAAGCAGATAAAATACACGTTGTATTGTTAACCACTTTTATATAAATGTATAGGTTTGTGTGATGCTTGTATACTGTTAACAAAAAAGAGTGCTGAAAAAAAAAAAAAATAAAGCTAAAAAAAAAAAAAAGTATCAAGAAAGGAAGCTGTAGATTTCACAAAGAGAGTTTACTTGTTATACATTTCAGCTTCTAAATTGGAGGCTTGTGTTAAGTGGAAATACATTGATAACAAAAAAAAAAAAAAAAACAAAAAAACAGTTAAAATGGACAAAAAAAAAATACTTGTTTTATTCAGGAAAAATGGAAAAGATTATTTCGAAAAATAATCACAACTCAATGATACATGTAATCACAACTATGATGAACTATTCCCATGGAAGTCATCATCTCGTTACTGCTTTTCTATTGTGTTATTGATATGGATATTGGAAATTCTTCGCCAACCCTTCTAGGAAATCCATCTAGTTCTTAACTTAACCCTCCACAAGGAGCACTACTATGGTTCTCAATCAAAACCCAGCATAGTCTTCCTCTATAAATCCCCCCGCCACCCCAAAAAAATGAAGAAAAAAGAACTTAAAAATCTATTTCTTCTTCGAGCTAAGAAGATATACGAGGTGCGGCTATTAAATAACGAGACTGACGCTGTAAAACTTTTTATTTTGATTTCATACATATTTACTTATTATCACATTCAATATACACCCCTCCTCTATCCCTACAACGCTCCATGCGAATCTTCCATTGTTTGAAACAGTGCTGTAAGTCTTCTTCTGACAGCAATTTTTATTTGCTCATTCGAGCTTTTTTTAGCTCACGGTGACGTGCATAGATTGGCTCTTCGTTTCGCAATCATAAGTAAAAAAACCACGATTCGTCACATGTTATTATCCTTTTCAATAAGTTTGGTTCATTTTCAATGGAATTTAAAGTGTCAGTACAAAGATTTTTGCGAGCTTCTTGTTGTTCAAACGTGAGAATTTTAGGCACCATTTTGGCACACACTTTTTCGATGTTAAAATTGTTATGTAAAATTTGCCGTACACATTCTTTGTCAATTCCTACAGTTTCAGCAATCGCATAAATACTTAACCGACGGTCAGATCGAACCAGATTACCGATTGTTTCGATATTGTCATCCGTTTTTGACGTGGAAAGACGATCCGGGCGGGAATCATCTTCAATGTCTTCTCGGCCATCTTGAAAACGCTTAAACCAATCAAAAACATGTGCACGCGATAGACATTCATGGCCATACACTTCTTTCAATAAATTATACGTTTCGGTAGCGGTTTTTCAAGATTCACGTGAAATTTCACAACTATTACCATTTTTCCGGCGAAACAAAAAACACTCTAATGCGATCGAAGGCTACGGCTATACGGATTTGTTTACAGAAGCGAGAGGTGCTGCATTCGAAAGAGAAGCCTTCATCTAACAGCTGTCGGTCGCTGGCGTTTGACGCATGCGTACTTCTTCTGTAGCAGCGTCAGTCTCGTTAATAGCCACACCTCGTATTGAATGTTTCCAACCCAAACAGATTTGCCCTTTTCCCATTATTTCGGTTTCTGGATCTGGCCATACCACAGTCCAACAATGTAATCATTCGTCTAGGTGTACGAACTGAGTGTAGCTCATGAATTGCTAGTGAAGTGGGATAGTTAGTTGGTAGCCTGGAACTTGTTCAAATGAAAGCTCCGCACCAATTAGTACACTCATTTTAAATTAAATTAGATTCAAAAAATTACTCTTGTTACTTAGGCGAGCAAATAGATAGATAGAGAGAAATAATGATTTGACGGCGACATGGCAAGACATTACTATGATTTGATGATATTACGCTTGATGAACTCTTTTTATCTGAAATTTGTATGAATGTATTTATAGATGTGAATGTATTGGCATATCTATGATTCTAGTAGAGGATGTAGCCGTTGTACTTTAAAATATTTATATTTGGTATCGTAAGATGATGAATGATATTAAAAGATAACATTGCAAAAGGTAATACATAAAAAAAAATACATATTTATTATTGCATGCTGATTTTTTTTTTTTTTTTCATTTATTTAATAAAAATTTATTCTTATCCAAAAAAAAAAAATCAAATGAACTGAATAATAAACACATAACATTGATTAAGAATGTATATTTATTGCAATGAAAAGTAATAGATAAAAGACTTCAATTTAGTTATAATAAAGACCGTAACGATATTTGATACTAATGTAAAAAAATTACACTGTAATACAGCTATATATGCATTTGGGGGGGGGGATAATTTCCAATTTACGTTATAATTTCCTCATGGAATAGCTTTTTTCATTAAGAAATAACATAGAACGGTTCTAATAATTAATAACATTTTGTATTTACGTGTAGAGAGTGTATAATTTTATATGTATATACATGTATTTATATACATTTTCGTCGTGGGATATATTGCGTGCGCCTGCGCTAATGTGCGCAGGATATATATATATATATATATATATATATTTATATATCAGTGAGTGTATGTGATAGATGTATGTTCGTATCTAGGACCGTCGGACTACACGCCACATCTCGTGAGTTACAATGACCTTTTTTAACTGGTGGTGGGTGTCCCCCACCCACCATCACCCCCCAACCCAGCTTATCCATATAATCTTAAATGCATTTTACAAAGAGTTCGCTCAAATACATGGGCTTCTCCGCTCATTCATCACTTCGCACACTGAGAACATAAAAAAAAAAATAGGAAAGAGAGAGAGGGAAAACTAGAAACAAGATGACATAGCTCTCCGCACGCTATCTTTATTTAATTCCTTTTGTTTATTTATTGTTTTTAAACTGACTTTTGATTTTGTTTTTATACTCCTAAAAGTCACTTCATTATAAAAATTGATGAATTTCTTAAATGCTTTTTATAAAATTTAGTTAAACTAGATTTAATAATCTATCATAATCTAACATTGAATACAATCCTAAGAGAAAAATGCAATTACAATTATAAAAATTATAATAGGAAAAAGTCATGTGAGTGTTTCATACAAGACCTTATTTTTTTCTAATTTGAGGCGCGTCAACATGTATAGTCATTGGCGCCCGGAGCCATCTCAGTGCACTGCAGGCCTCCGGACAGTGTTCTCTCGTTACAGACAACTCGAACCCGGGTCCTCCGCGTAGGAGTCTTATTATTATTATTATTGTCTGTGGGGAGGGACCAAGCCCTATGCTATCCAAAGCCCTTCTGGGCCTATATAGCTACCCCAAAGTTCGGAGCCTTCTCAGTGCACTGCCGGCCTCCGGACAGTGTTCTCTCGTTACAGACAACACTGTCCATCACCGGACAGTGAGCTGTAAGAGGCTCCTAGGAAGAAAAAATCTAAGGGCAGCAGCTGGACTCGAACCCGGGACCGCCGCATTGCTAGTCCAGCGCGCTACCACTGAGCTAATCCCTTCCCTGCGTAGGAGTCTAATCCGCTACCACTGAGCTAATCCCTTCCCTTGTTTTTTTTTTTTTGACTTTCTCTTACTTCTGTAAGAGGAAGATTGTGATCATGTCAAATTTTCTAAAAATTCATTGGAAGCTCAAACTTGATATACCGTATTAAATTGATATATCAACATGTTACAGCACAAAGTGAACGTGTACTGGGGAACCTGAAATCACCCGTTTGATAGCAGAGACTGTTTCAACGAAGACAGCCCCAGAAAGATGAGTGATGCTAGAGTGTATACAACAGTGTTCACCAAAGCAAAGCTGTGTGTAGAAATGCCCCAAATTTTGATGGAAAAATTGCAGCATGTATGCTGCATTAAGAGGAGTAAGAGCAATACATAAATATACAGAAGTACTTCTTGCAATACGGTGCAAATACGTCCCAACAGATATGCTTACGAAAGGGCAGCGCAGTCAGGTTTACGAAAGGCTCGTTTTCACAACATTAAATAACGGTATGTGGAATCTGGCGTAGAGGAGGCAGAACGACTAGTTTGTGAAGGTGTAAAAAGTATCAGCCTGATCCGCTCATTTCTGATGCAAACAGCTAAAAACGCAGATTCCTACTAGTATGAAGATGAAAGTCAACATCCGCAAGAGGAAAAAAAATAGGAGTTTGCTGATTACAAAGGAGAATCCAAATCAAATCTACAAATCCCCTCAAATTTGACGTAACAAAATCTAAATATTCATAGTTAGGTTGGTTCCGCAGAGCTGGAAAGCATCAAATATTTTCCGTGATAGCCGGCTTCTTTGGCCCCGAAGCCATCTCAGTGCACTGCCAGCCTCCAGACAGTGTTCTCTCGTTACAGACAAGCGAACCGGGGTCCTCAGCGTTGGAGTCCAATGCGCTAACCACGAGCTAATCCCTTCCCTTTTTTTTTTTTTTTTTTTTTTTTACTTTCTCTTACTTCTGTAAGAGGAAGAATAATGATCATGTCAAATTTTCGAAATTGAATTTTTTGAAAATTAATTGGAAGCTCAAACTTGATAAACCGAGAAGAAGAAGCAAATTCCTATTTTATTCCTCTTGCGGATGTTCACTTTTACCTTCACAGTAGTAGAAATTTGCGTCTTCGCTGTTTGTATCAGAAATGGGCAGATCTGGCTGATACATTTTTCACCTTCACAAAGAAGAAGAAGAAGCAGGCTATCACTGGAAATATCTCTGATCTAAATATTCACCTTAAAAATGAAATAGTGATAGTCGACTCGCCTTAATGCTCGAAAGAAGAAAAGAAATGGAAATGGATGCGCAACTCAGCGCTCCATGATATTCCGAAGAACTTCTAATTAGGCTCGTTAGTAGTCACAGATTCTGGGTGTAAGATACAGATAGATACAGGGCAGTAAGATATCAGATGACATTTATTGCGAACGGTGAGCGTAGGAAAATAAAATTCCTCTTAAACAAGCAGCTTTAAACAAAGTCAAAGTTATTATTATAATAACCTTCTGAAAATATAAGTTATTGTAAAATTTAAATGTGAAGTAAATTCTATTAAAAATACTTCGGGCACAATCTGAACTTAGTTATTATGTAATTGATTGTAGGTAACTTCATCTAAACTCGACTTGTCAATATACGCATGATTTGACGTAAGCATTACATTTTGAATATAAATTCAAGAAACTCAGAAAATTGTTAGCTGTCAATGGCACTATATCTCGTCAAGACTCATCCAGGCAGAATATTATTACATTATATAAGAATAAATAATATGATAGAGACATTTCCCTCATACATTTCTAATATATGACGTATTAGATACTTTTCTATACACAGGCATAAACAGTATATTTACTACATTCATATGTGGGTATAAATAGTACATATTATTACTACAATAATCCACTATATTATATAGTGTATATATACGAGCCTCGTATAATTAGACTCAGCTTTATACAGCCTATGAATGAATCTAAAGAAAATCTTACAAAGGTTTATCCGGATCAATATTTTCTCTCAGTAAATAACATATCGGATAAAATGTATTCTGCATGATTTTCTAAAATAATATGGAAAATTGTGCATGATTGAACGATTGAACGTGAAATAATGGTAAATAGTGTGTATGAGTGAATATAATAGAGGAAGTTGGAGGGGAGTATAAAAGAAATACGTAAGCGAATGGAAGAGAAGCTCTAAGAAAATATTTTATTTAAAACGTGGTCATTATCCGAACACACACAGAGAGAGAGAGAGAGAGAGAGAGGGGGAGAGAGAGTCTATGGCCGCCTTGTCCGGTGCTTTACTGTTGAGTTGGCCGACGATCGATCTCGGACTACCGCCTCCGCACGTTGCTTGCCCCTCTTCATACCTCACCGCCCCCCATTCTAGGCAACAACCAACCACTGCTTCAATTCCTTACTAGGTTCTCCTTGTGCACATTCCTCTTCACCAGTCCACCACTCACATGAATATCAGATATCTTACTTGGTCCCCTGATTTAAATTTCATAACTCGTTTATCGGTGTTGTGAATGAATTTTTTATATTCTTACCTTATTTACACCGACTGTATATGCTAAGTTTCTTGTCCAGTGTGACCAACTTTGTCTCCCATACTAAAATATACTCTCCTTGCATATCAACACGTTTTTTTTTTTCAGTTTCATTCACCAGAATATTATTGTTTCACTTAAGCATAAATATATACACGTGTATTTTCACTTCATTCACTGATCATTTCTATTGTGACACAATGAATGTCTAAGGAAAATTATGTAATATAGAACTCGTATACAGAAGAATATACTCAATCAAACATTTTTCCAGTTGTAAAGACCACGGATGGAAATTCGATCATTAAAGCGAAGGACAAATGGTTTTATAACTGCAATTAACAAGAATACTAGAATTAACCAGAATTCATGTTTAGATAATATAATAATAAATTTTAGTTTAAAACAGTGCAATGTAGATACGGTAAATTATCATTTAAGTGATCATCTTTGGCAATATACTAACTGAACATCTAGAAGTAAAAGAGAAACAGAATAGTGTGACATGGGTAAAAGTAAAACTAATACGAGAAGAAAATTTAAATATATTTTAACTGCCTATTGAGTCAGATTAATTGGGATCTAGTAACGGAACTAGTAGTGTTACAAATGAAGATTTGAGTATATTCTTTACTACCTACTATTTTTCCAAAGTGACCCGTTTTGTGGTTAAATAAAAGGCCAACACCGTTTGGTATTCAGATGATTTAGGGACACAGAAGGACGCATTAAACTGAATCTAATTGGGCCTCTTTCCCCACAAAAGTATTCAGGTCTTACAAAGGGAAATGCAGCGCCTTTACTTTCCAAGTGTCGGCCATCTCATTCCTTACATGCAACATGCCATGGCACACAAAATAGCGTAACTCTATTTACTTCCCGCACAGATGACTGTGTTTGCCGAGCCATTCCCATATCATTTTTTGAACTGATGCCATAAGAGCTCAGTACGTTAATGGCGGCCTGGTTATCGGACAGAAATTCGATCTGCTGATTCTGATATTTTCTGTAGAAGTTAAACCGAATACAGCTTCCAATTACATGAATTTCCATCTGGAAGATGCTAAAAAAACTTGCTCATAGTCTCAAAATGTCTGTTCGGCCTAAACTCTCCGACCCAGTCTTCGTCAGGGGTCTACGACCCATCCGTGTACTATACAATGGTATGTCCTTCATTTTGCCAGATAAGCAGATTTACTGCTCCTTCTCTCTTCTGGCGTTACAGCTTTGGAGAAAAATGTTTGACAAAGCTGAACTTCTTGTTCATTCTATCCCACCAAAGGAAGGGATAACCACTCCCTTGTTCCAATATATTCTTCCCTTTCGGTACTTTCCTTGGATATTCTAAGGATAGCCCCCTTCGCCACCCATTCAACCACAAGGTGAAGAGATGTGAGATTGATAATTACCTAAATGCCAGGTGTTGTAAAAGTTCTCAATGTAATCGACAGTTGGAATAACCAAAGTTTACTATCAATAACGCTCAACAAGCTGAGCTAAACTAGTCAACGCTACCATTAGCCAGCACCATACTCGGCCATACTCTTCACTGGTCACGTTATTCTCTACGTACTCTTTTCTCCTCACAAAGTTCCAAATTGTGTAAAATGCAGTAGTGAGTTTAGTATTTGATTCTTCAACATCACTAAACCAACATTTCCTACGATCTTTACATTTCCCACTACCTAAAAAAGAAACTACTTAGGGGGCGAGACCAACAGAAGTAAACCTTGTTTAAAAATATACGTGATTTATTCAAATTATCGTAATAAAATATTTAAAAAGTTCTACAGGGGAAAAAAGTTTTTTTTTTTTAACTAATTAATGAAAACATGTCCAGTGAGGAGAGGTGTCAATATTGACAGCTTTATAAACTAGACGCTCCAATTAGGCGTCCAATTAGGTTTTTCCTGCGCTAAAAAGGATAAGTGCACACAGTTGTAGACTTTAGTTATATAACTATATAACAAGTTTTAAATTAGTGAAAAGGGTATACAAGAATTAGTTTTATGCTATAGCATTGTGCTATAATAAAAGTAAACTTTTTAATGATTTAAAATGCTTGTTATAAACACTTTCAAACGAATGATATATTCAATAAAAAGTGAACAAAAAAGTAAAGTAATCTGTTTTTTTTCAGGCTGACTTTATTCTCAAAAAAGACGGCTTTAACTTTTTAGTATCAAATACGAAGGCAATTAGCTTAACTATAGTATTTTAATATGTACTACAACTTATTAGTGAACTTTATTAATCTAAGACCAAGATCAAGCATCGAATCTTATTCAAAACTAGAGCACTGCTTGGCAGTCCATATCTTTCCCTACTCTGATATAATGGCGCCGGGAAGCCGCCCCAAAAATGCACAAAAAAAAAACCGGAGATTTCAAAATGTCCATCTGACTGCACAGTATTATTTTTTTTAATTCAATTGTTCGAATCACGTCTTCACATTCGGGCTGATTTTAACTTTTTACTTGTTAAACCATAAAGAATGGCAAGTAGTTTCAGGACAAATATCCAAAGAAGATTAAAAGATGGACAGTCTATCAGTTTTAAGCAATTCAAATAGGACTTCAAATTCACAATACTAAGAATCTATTCTAATTTCTAAATGCGACTTGTATAGTTTATCATTCCTGCCGGGGTAGAGCTAATAATTTTAAAATGAAGAAACACTTTAGAAAGAAAACCCTAACTTTCAATAGCTTTATCATTTAATATAAAACCTCCTTTCCACTAAAAGTTCCCTGAAATGAATTTTCCCGTTGTATCTCATTGTATGAGGAGTTGATATGCAATGTTTAAACAAATCTGTTGGGTCCATGTTCGAGAAAGTCTCAAAAAACTGAAAAATACAATCTGTAATATGTTACTTCCGGTTGAACGATTTTGGATCAAAATCTTATTGCCAGGTCATTTGGTGGAACTCGAACTAAATATCAAGATTGTACTTTCTACGATTTTCCATTTTTGAATTATGCTGACCCCCCCCCCCCCACAAACACTCGCACAACATACAAGCCAATAATACTTTCTCTCAGTGGTAAGAAAAAGTGAAATTGCATCTAATTTCAATAACAAACATCAACTCACATGACTTTCTCTTACTCCAATTTACATAGTTCCATGGTCTCTAGATTTTCGAACTCTAATACACAACGCTTCTGCTTATCATAATTTATATGTTTAACTACACCAATAATTAGTTCGATTCCGTTTTATATGTTGTTGCAAGAATCTAGATTTTGAATGAGTTAGGTCATGCGTTTCCATCTTTTTATAGTACTCTTTCAATACTTTGTGGACTGCACCACCTACATAAAATTAAGGACAATATATAATGAATACCTAAAATCTCCAGGTCTAATAACCAAAGTTTTTCAACTGAATATATAAATTCATTGGAGAATTTTTTGTGGGTGCTTAATGTCAAGTTTATTTGTTCCATAAATATAAACATATTATAAAAGTATTTGTAGACCGTTAATGAATTATGTTATGAAGAAATTTTCGTGAAGATCGGTCTTGAAAGAAACGTTCAATTATGCCAAAGTTTTGACAGAGTTTCCTGTCTTTATCAAGACTTTAATCTAAAAAAAAAACAATACAATGAGGAACCACAATGCATTAATAATATTGTAAAATGCAGAATAATAATAACAAAAACAAAAAAAATGTTAAAAACAATAATATTGGACTTACATATAAATAGTCCGTGAAGATGTTAAGAAAGACTTTTTTAAACATACATATTATGTTATATCGCAGAAACATAAAAAGAAAATTAAAAGTACTAGATACTTGAATGGACCACGGTCTTCCAGACTGAGGTTTATGCCTATTCTTTGTTGTGTCTGGATGAGAGGTACGTAACCTAACTTAAAAAGGTTTTTGTATCTGCTCGGACAGCCAGGCTGTTGTTAGGAATGTTCTAAAAGACTGGAAGAGCTTTCTTCTCTGAAGGATGTGCTTCTAGTTTGGGTGCCAGGTCACATGGGAATTTTTTGGGGAATGAGGAATGGGCAGGTTTGCCAAATTAGGCTCCTATCTTCTTTCATTGGTCCCGAGCTGTTGGGCAGTCTTCTGGGTACATGTCTGTCAGGCTTCCAGACATGGACAGCTTCACAGCATTCATCCTTATGGATGAACTCAGTTGGTTGTTGGCAGTCCAAAATGCTCATTGGGCTCCGGCAAGGCCTTAGTGAGACGTTGCTGTGTTTTTCACGGAGCTCTCTCAGGCATCTGGTTGGATCTCTTACTGGACATTGTGGTTTAAGGAGACATCTCTACATAATGGGGCTCATGCCGGATCCATTTTGTAGAGTCTGTGAGACAGAGGAGGAAACACCCATCCATCTTATGACTGATTGCCTGGGTTGTGAGGAAATTAGGTTCAGGACCTTTGGTCGGAATAGGATGTCTGTGGAAGAGCTTAGGCTATTTCCGCTTAAGGTTATTGTCCGATTTATTCGGACTGCGGTGAATCTTAGATGGATTAGATCCGGGTCTGAATTTTTGTTCTAGACCCGGTTTGTTGTTGTTTTTCTTGGGTAGCTATATGGGCCCAGTGAGGCTTTGGATAGCGTAGGGATTCCCTCCCCACAGACAAATAATAATACTAGTTACTTGACTCAAATCATCTACAGAAATGAATGTGGTTGAATAGGCAAGTGAAGTAGTGATGTAGCGGCATAGTGAGAGAAATTAAAAATACATAATAAGCGGTACGAACACCAATTTTCGAACATTATCCATGTTCGACTTTTGCGTGATAAATCGGTAGCAGTTTGTTTTCTAAAATTAAAATATTAAAAAATTATATTGATCTAACAACCAGTTTCTAAATCTTAATGCTATTTTACAATAATGATATAAATTAAACAAATTCCTTCCATTCAATAAATCAATACCATATCCACTACTATAAAGGCTCCAAACCTAGAAAAACTAGTTCTCACAGCACTAAACATTCAGAAAGAAAATCCCTCCTAGTTATATAATGAACAAATATTCTCTTCATTTAGACGCATGGCTTATAATTTAAATTAAATAGACCATTTTTAACTTTGAAAATAATAGAAATAAAATGCGTTACTATTTTTTTTATAAAAGAATTAATGATACTAGGTTCCAATTCTCTGTAGAAATGATGAAACTGATGCTGTGTAACACCTTTTTTTTCTTTGAACAACATACTCGAGTAATTTATCGAACGTTTTTTGTCCCCTGGCCCGACGACCACAACTTCGTCAGTAGTAAATCAGCATCCGTCGATAACTCTATTATTTTCTCTGTACCAATATACTTTTTTCTTAATAGATACCCTGCATGGAATATGCGGCAATTGGACAGGAGACAAATTTATTGCTCTCAATATACGATATTTTATTTTATATTTTATATTTTTTATTGGAGTGTTTAGAGAGGATGTGGTTAGCGAGCGGATATCCTAGAGATGATTTTTGTAAATTCAGAAGAATAGACACGACTCTAGAAAACAATTAACATTTTGGAAGGCCGATAACTACAGATGATGATCAAATTGAAAATTTAATTAAAAATAATCCACGCTATGAAATTCGAGTATTAGAAAAAAACTGAACCTAGTATGCATAAACTTGGCTTTATCAGCCGAGTCAATGCTTGGATGTTGCTTAAACCTTAAGCGAAAAGAACCAAATGTATCGAGTTTCGGCTTGTGATTTGCTGCTAAAGCGGCAAAAACATGATCTTAGAATTATAGAACAAAATCGTGAATTCCATCAAGTAGTGTTTTCATCAATTGCACCAACTAAATACAGCGCTCATGGCAAGCGGCCAGAATAGAAAGGAGTGTAATGTTTCACCAGGACAATGCGAGGTCCCAGGTATTTTCATGATGATGCAGCAAAAATTATTGTACTTTAGGCATAAGTTCTCAATCCACCTACCTTAACATAATGCGTTGAGGTTACCATAAGATTTCGATATTTGCAAAATTGTTTGAAGAAAAAAAGTCTGAGAAAACTGATGACCTGAAAACTGGTTCGGCCAATTAGTTGAGCTGAGCAATTAGGTCGGCCAAAAGAATGAAACTTTTTTGGAAGGATGAGTAATAAAACTGCCCAAAAGGTGGCGGAAAGTTGTTAAATATCGACATTACTTTCTTATCAATCTTACGTGTCAATCATGAAACCAATATCAATGATGAAACATACATAAACACACCTAGGTACATATAAAAAATTGATTTCAAGAATTCCGAATTGAGACAGACAATAAGGAGATGTAACCTTCATGTTATACATCTACTTATTGTCTGTCTCAATAAGCTTTAAGGAAAAAGGAACAGCGCAAATGGACTAAAACTCAAGGAAAATAAATGCTTAAAATCAAAATTACAGAAGTATAAATTTGCCATATATTTATTTTAAAGATATATAATATGGTTTATGGTACAATACAATATTATTATTCTATCTATCTATAATTTCTTAATAATACAACCTAAACATTACAATAGATAAATCAAATCTGAGCTAATAGAGGGAACGCTGGTACAGTTGTATAATAGAAGATGTAGAGTATTCAAGGAAAATTGAAATTCCCAGCACGGCTATGCCAGATTCAGGTAATCGATGGATTGTTAATTTATGCAAGGAACTTAAGCATGTCAATCTATAGTATTATATATATATATATTAAATGTAGGTCTGTGTCTACATATGTTTGTATCTGTTTAAGTGGATTTAACATGCGTAGAAATGTTTGTTAGTACGTGTATATGTATTAACTAAATCGTAACAAGTTCGGCTAAACTATACGCTTGTTTACCATATATAGTAGATATCACGAAATGATGTAGTACTTTACGAAATATATGAGTTCAGGATGTTCAGTAGTTTAGATATGTAGTTTAAAGTTAGTACTCCCAAGGTCCCTGTGATGGATGCCAGAAATATAAAAATATATTTAATTTGAAATAATCAATAATATCAAGAAAAACGTAACATTTCCTTGCAAAAAGGGTAACCCAGGTAGAAGAAGTACAATTACAGGAAGAGTTCATGAACCTTGTTAACATTGTCTACCCCTTCTTCTCACAGGGGATAACAATTAGAAGACATTCCTTCAAGAGGAATCTAAAACAGACATTCAAGCAGTACACTTGTTTTTCGCTCTCTTAGAATCAATGGCAGTTTCACAATATATTAATAAGTTTATACATTCTTGCTAATAACTTGTAATTATTATTGTAATAGAATATATTTATTGTTAGCAGTGGTGACTACTTTCTTATTTCTGATACTTCTCTCTCTTAAACATATATACTCACAAGCCCTTTTACTAAACCGCTCGAGCTACACGCTACTACTTACTACACTACAACACACCAATAACATTTCATCCCTCATCTTGGACTTAAGGCCTTCTTTGTATAGTTTTAAGAAACTTTACAAGTATCAGAGACATTTTCCGTGGTAGCCTGCTTCATTTTGTGGTCATCGACCGGTTTCGGGCGTTCGCCCAACTTCAGGATGCGTTTTTCAGAGAGTGTGACAACACAGACTTGCACAGAGCAATTTAGGTTTATACACTGACTGGTGTTTTTTAACTATATTAAAATTCAAACTCTACTAAGCTCGGTCAAGGGGTATGGTCGTTCTGGGTGAGAAAACACGTGTTTGGGTTGTTAAAGGGCAAATTTTCCTTACAATGGACACAACACGTGGGGGTCTAATTTTTAAAACTCTGTTGTTGAAGGGAGATTTACTTTACAATTAACTAACCAAAATAGAATATAAAATACACATAATAAATTTAAATAAAATTAAATAACGATTTAAACTAACATTTAAAATTCATTCATTCATTTAAAATTAAACGATTTTTATAATTAAGTTTTTTATAACTGTGCATTCCAGTCATTATTTCACTTTTTCACACAACATTCACATCCTCGCAAGCATGTATACCTAAATATGTTTTTTTTTTTCTTTTTAATATATATATATATATATAGATAATTAAGTTTTTTATTATGCATTCCACTCAACATATCACCTTTTTACACAACATTCACATACATCATAAATCATCCAAATACGCACACACTTTTATTTTATTTTTATTTTTTTTAAATATGTATATATAACTAGCAGATTTAAAACTAAATCTAAAACTAAAATCTGTGTAAGAACTATTTGGTGCATGTATAATGTTTGCACTGGTAATTGCGTTTCTGCTGCTATTGTAGGAAGAGTGTTTTGAATAATGGTTCACTGGCAAATTTTGTCTGTTCGTTTATTAAGTTTTGTGTCTTGTGTTTATATATTTCGAGTTGTTCTATTATGTCAAGTCGTCGTCCTTTGTGGCCAGAACGTATTAGCTTCAACCACCCTAACAACTTTACAAGTGTTTGTTTTTTTCTGCAGAGGTCTGAAAATCTTTTGAAAATTTGTTTTCCTTCTTTATAGTCGGAAGGTTAACACCCATTCTTGAAAAAAAATTACTAACAAAGTAATAATTTAAATAACCAATAATTATTAAAAAAGAATTTCCTTTCCAGAGGGGGTTTTCAGTCTGCGTTCCCAAACACTGAATTTTAAAGAACGAATATACAATAAAACAAATAAGTTGACATGTGTAAAAACATAAATATATATAATTAATAAAAAAAATAATAATTTTAACTAATTTAGAAAATATTTATTATATAAATAATATTAAAAGGACATTTAAGAGGAATTACTTATCGCAAAACTCACAAGTGTTTCCAAAAAGAAGGGTGGATTCTTGAAATTTGTGTAACACTTGGACAAACACAGTTTTATAATTTTGAGGAATACTGTAAATACTTTTCTTCTTTTTTTTTTTTGTTTGTTGCGCTTGGTTCCAAAAGCGCCAGAGATATTTTCCGTGATAGGAAAATCTTTTTGTGGTCATCGAGCGGTTTCTGTCAGGATCTTTTTAAAAGTTATCAACTCTGTGCAAGTCTATGTTATCACATTGTTTTGACAAAAACATCCTGATGATGGGCGAACGCCCGAAACCGCTCGATGACCACAAAAAGAAGCAGGCAATCACGGAAAATATCTCTGTTTTTTTTATCTTTGTCCACTTAAAAATGTTGATCTGGACTCCCTAAATTGGTTGATCCTTTAAAATAAAAATAAAGGAAGGATAATTTCTTCAAACAGCTTTCAAACATAAACCTGAGTAGATAAACAAATTCCCACTGCGCTCTATTGTTTTCCCAACCTCCAAAAAAAAATCTGGTGTGATATAGTGCCACGACTTCCTCTCAGTATAATCATACAATTTAATCAAGAAATTTTCTTTAAAATTGCAACGTTAAAATGTTTAGTTGGGCTGGCCATGAACATAAGGATGTCAAAACCAACAATGCTTATGCAAATTTAAATCTAAACTACTTGACAGACACCCAGTTACTAATCCAAAATCAATTGTTTCAGAAAAATATACTAAATAAAATTATACGTTACTACTTATGCAGCAACCATTCCAAGTAAAGAAAATCAATTACACAAGGTCATTAGCGACAAATCTTCTTTTCGTCAGTTCCGATTAACAACGGCTCCGACGATTTTCTTAAACTTCGTATACTATCGCACTTATTTTAAACATTTTCCCAGGAAAATTGATTTTGGTGGGTTCTAGTTGTAACAGCAACCAAAGAGAGATCAGCAACGAAAGAAAGTAAAGACAAGAGAAACAAACTCAAACCACTCTCTCAGATTGGAGTGGGAGAAACTGTATAAATATAGCGACGGACAGTCCATGAAAACACAGTTCGAATACAGTTGAGAATAGTTCAATATATCCAATCACTACGTGTCATTACCCATTTACCACTCTACCTTAAACATTTCTCTATTGTAAATTCCAGGCAGTCTGTGTCTCTTAATTAATATATTAGTTAACCAGTGTTAATAAAGTCAGTCACATTTCATCAACCAGACAAATTCTCTCCACCTAACACATCCATTATATTTAGCTGCTACAGCATGAGCTAGTTTTCATCATCATTGCTAGCTTTCAACAACACTGGCTAGCTCGCAACAGCATCATCATTACTAGCTTTCAACATCACTGGCTAACTCTCAACAGCTTCATCACTAGCTTTATGCATCAAAAGCTAGTCTCTTAACTTAGTTAGTTTCAATAACCCAGGCTAGCTGCTACAAACTCTAGCCAAACAAGATGTGCTACCACATACACTCTCACCCGCACAGACAAATTTTTCATAATGGAACATTAACGTTAAGCTGCCCTATAAAGTACCACTTCTATACACAAAAAAAAATGGTTCATTAGAACCATCGTTCCACGAACCAAGAAAACGTTCATTAGAAACGTTGCTAGAATTCCATATTTGAAGAAAATCAATTAACCGGAAATACGTCATTACAGAGTAGGTTTTTCAGTTTTTTAGTTTTTCTCAAAAACGTATATAACGATTTCCTTTAACTTCGTGTGTTAACAGTCCGAAATAAATGTATCTTATTGTCATTATTTGTCTGTGGGGAGGGAAACCCTACGCTACCCAAAGCCTCACTGGGCCCATATAGCTACCCCATAAAAAACAACAAACCGGGTCTATAACAAACATCCAAATCCGGATCTAATCCATCTAAGATTCACCGCAGTCCGAATAAATCGGACAATAATCTTAAGCGGAAATAGCCTAAGCTCTTCCACAGGCATCCTATTCTACTCAAAGGTCCTGAACTTAATTTCCTCATAACCCAAACCAATCAGTCATAAGATGGATGGGTATATCCTCCTCTGTCTCACAGGCTCTACGAAATGGAATACGGCATGAGACTCATTATGTAGAGATGTCTCCTTAAACCACAGTGTCCAGTAAGAGATCCAACCAGAATGCCTGAGAGCGCTCCGTGAAAAACACAGCAACGTCTCACTAAATGGTTGTCCGGACCCCGAATGAGCATTTTGGGACTGCCAGAAAACTCAGCTCTCATCCATAAGGATGATTGCTGTGAAGCTGTCCATATCTGGAAGCCTGACAACATGTGCCAGAAGACACGCCAACAGCAGGCTCGGGACCAATGAAAGGAAGAGAGGCGCCTAATTTGGCAAACCTATCCACCTCCTCATTCCCAAAAATTCCCATGTGACCTGGCACCCAGACTAGAAGCACATCTTTCAGAGAAGAAAGCTCTTCCAGTCTTTTAGAAACATTCTAACACCAACCTGGAAGTGAAAACACATGAACTCAGCGCCTTCAGCGCAGCCTGGCTGTCTGAGCAGATACAACACCTTTTAAGTTAGTGTTACGTACCCTCTCATCCAAACACAACAAAGAATAGCATAAACCTCAGTCTCGAAGACCGTGGTGAATTCACCAAGAGATACTGCCAGGATCTCCGGTCTCAAAATAAATGTATCACTTATATTTAAAACAATTTTCCCCCCAAAAAATTGATATGAATTTTAGCATTAAATTTCAAATTTTATATGGAGTTGGTTGATTGGTTGTGGCCACAATATAATCAGTTCTCTAGCTGCCAAGATTAATAGGTAGGTACTTATCCCTCTACCATCCTTATATTTATATATAATTAAACTAACAGAAGTATGAGAAAGCTGAGTGAAAGTTGAGTTTCACCAATTTTTTTTATAATCTTTGTTGAGAGTTTATTTTTTTTTTTTAAACTAAGGTTTTATGTTGTTTATTTTAATATGAGAAACAAAAACAACAGTTTCATTATTAAAAGCACCGTTAATAGAATTTACATTAGCGAATATTTCATATTTCTATCATATGATTTCCCTTCTAACATCTAATTACATAATGGCTCATCATAATTCAGAGTAAATCCTTGCTAAAAGTTTATAAACTTATAAGCAAGTATTAAATACACAATCTTTTCTTTAAAAAACCAATAGAGTGGAATTTCAATTTAAAAATTAGTTTAAATTTTCGCGAACTACCACATTCTTTTCTACTTTGGTTTTCAAGATAAATCTCTTCTTTTTTTTAATTACTTTATTTTTCTGCATAATTTATAAAAGAGGGTTGATGGTAAAAAAAAGTGATGGAAAAAATGAATAATTAATTAACTTCATGATGGCAGTAATTATTTTCTAGTTAATAATTAAATTATTACAAAGTTTCTATTAATATTAATAATAAAGAAAAAACAAAAAAATCAATGACTAAGATCCAATATTATTACTTCAATATCTCATATGAAATATCAGATAACAATTTTAGCGAAGCGGAGTTATAAGAACCGCCAAAACTTTTCAGTTATAATAATAAATAACATCTTCAAGAGATGATGGCGCCTATTTTTTAATTATTTGTTATATGGGCACACTCTTAGATATTTCATAATGAATAATAGGCCTCTTTTTCATGGTGAACATCATAGCATTTCTTCACATCACTACGTAACTGGTTCAAAAAAAATATGAAGGGTGCACCTTAACAAGATTGTAACAATTATTGTATATAATAATAATAATAGTCCTTATTTAAAATAAAGATTGCCAACTTGACAGCAACTAGCGGAAGGCGGCCGTCATCTATATATATAAAAATTCAGCATCCGTATGTTTGTGGCCGCAAAACTTGAAAAGCAGTCGATGGATTGACTTGAAATTTTTACACAACGTTGCATTTCTATGTAGGAGTGTTTATATATACTTTTTACTCCAAAGTTCCGACGGAAACGGGAACTTCTCCGAGCGTTTTGCGAGGTTGGCAGAAACAGACTCAGTCGCGTTGCAATGGTGGTAAAATCCGTTCAAACGGCCATATTGCGTTGGCACTTACTTCTTCAGATATTGCTACATTGATGGAAGGAGGTAGAACAGCGCATTCAGCTCTTAAACTGTCATGACTTAAACATGCACTTCAAAGAAACCCAACATGTAACATTTCTAAAACATCAGGAATTGGAAAGGTTCTTCGGACGTGCAGAAATCATTGTATGGGATGAGTGTACAATGACTTATAAGAAGTCATTGGAAGCATTAGACCATACATTGAAAGATTTGCGAAATAATCAGGTTCCATTTGGTGGAGCATTGGTGTTACTAGCCGGTGACTTCAGGCAAACGCTTACCAGTTATACCTCGCTCAACACCAGCTGATGAATTGCATGCCTGCTTGAAATATTCAACTCTTTGGAGCACAGTAAAAAAAATTCATTTAACAACGAATATGAGAGTTCAACTTCAAAACGATCCAACAGCTGCCATATTTTCAAGACAATTACTCGAACTCGGTAACGGCACTGCTCCTACAAATCCGGAAACGGGAAAAAATCACCTTCCCATCTAATTTCTGCAACATTGTACATTCAAAAGAAGAATTAGTAGACAGGGTATTCCAAAGCATCCAAACAAATTATCAAAATCACGCATGGTTAAGCCTAAAAATCAGACTGAGCCACAGCGAAGCGTGGTCGGGTTAGCTAGTATGTTATATTCTTACAAAAAAAAAAAATGCAGCTAAGAACAATAAGAGAAATGAAAGAATAAATATTTCATTTGAAAATTTTGAAACTGAGCAAAGATAAAATATAAAGCAATATCTGGTGTGAAACGCTGACCTGATTTTCCTTACTGCTGCTAAATAAAACTATATAAAAATGTGCCAAATTTTTCTATGAACTTCAAGTTTTACACATTTGTCTTAACAAAAACACTGTGGGAAATGGAAATATGGTGGAAAAAGCAACTACTACCAAGGCAGGTAGGAAAACTGATTACATTGCAGTTCAGAAGAAAGCGCCAGAATTTCAGAAAATGGTCCATTGAGTATGAGAAATCAAAATGCTTTAAACGTAAATTTTGCACCTCCCTATAGCCGGCAATCCCCCCCCCCAAAAAACCTTGGTTCACTGACCTTCCAGAAAGTAGTAGTTTCTTCCACTTTCTCAACCATGATCAGACTTCGTTTCAACCATAACTTTTCATCTCATCATCTGTCTCGTATAGGAATCTCCGTCAATCCAGTATGCTCATATCTGTCTGAATCAATCATTGACGCCAACCACCGGATTCTCGAATGTGATAATCACCAACAGGATAGAGATAAACTATGGAAGGCTATCTATCATAAATGCAAAATGTACACCACCTGCCAATCTGAATACCATCCTCATAAAACCAAACCACGGATTATATTTGGCTATTTTCAATTTTATAAACAAAAACAAAATCACACTATGAAATTAAAAAGCAAATAGTATGAATAGAACAATGTGTAGTTACCATCAACAACAAACACCTTACCACCAACCGCAGCTAAAACGCCGATGAAAGCCGCAAGTAATCTAGGCATAGGATCTGGCTAATCTTGTACAGACAGCAAGCCAAGGAGAAGAGGGGAAAAAAAAGAAAGCGTCAATAATATTAAATCAATCCCATTACAAAATTTAACGCCACAAATACAAACACAAGCAAAACTACAGAAAATCTAATTTTTTGGAAAAATGTTTAAAAAAATAGTAATAGTATTTTATCTGTTCAATTATCATTTCAAGTTTAAAGAATATCGTTTTATCCGTTTTCGAAAAAAAGTCCAAAAAACTCTGTGTAAAGTCGGAACTACGGGGTTAACTGTCTTTTTTCAAATTTTAAATCTACTAGTGCTGTTAATGTATATTAATGTTATGTAAATAGTAGAACCACATATTGGGGGGGGGGAGAAGCTCAATGCTGCTACTGTTTCCCCTGAACCCACAAAAAAGAAAAAAATTCAATTTTCCCTGTAATGGATGTAGATAATACATGAAATTTCAAGAAAATCGTTAGAATCATTTTGAATAAAATCGCGAAAAGCTGAAAAAAAAAACAAATCAATAAAGACGCACTTCCGGATGATGGATTTTGTCCGAAATCTTCATCATAGATGCAATGGTAGTTATCCTAAACAGAATATCAAGTTTGAGCGTTCTACGATTTTTCTTGAACACACACGAACACAAAAAACCACTTGCTAAAAAAATTACTTTTGTATTCAAGGAACAACAAACACATATATTTCCGGTAAAAATTAGAAAATTTGACATGATCACAATGCTTTCTCTTATCAGGAGTATGAGAAAGTAATAAATAAAGTTCAATCGAAGAGATTTAATCTATTAATAAAGTAATTTTATAAAAAAAAATAACCATTAATAGCGTTTTTAAAAATAATCAAAGTTTGCGTTAAAATAAATATAAATTGGCAAACATTTTGGAAAAGTGTTTGCTGCTACTATGAAAAGCGAACTGAAAAATCATCATTACTAGTTGTAAATCATCACGATGAAATATATATTTATCTATGTAAAAGGAAAGCCGGTAATATTAATATTTTACAGTCAAAAGGAAATTCGTGTAGAGTAAATGTTTCGTATGAAAGGTTAAATACAATTTCAAATGGAAAGGTATATTTCCACTCTGAGTAAATATTATATGACGTCACACTGTATTAAAATAACGATCTAAGTTTTTATCTACCAACAGGATGGAAATGGAATTTTTCTAAGTTCAGATAAGTAGATATTCCCAATACTTTCAAGGCAAAGTCCTTATACAGGGGAACTGCCATTTTTACGAGGCTTCAATTTCTTGGTTTTTAGATAAACATAATAATATTAACGTGATTGTCGGCCATTCACGAGATTGGAAGATTCTTCTCGACCGTTCTTACATGAAGGAAAAGGATTGTGAGATTAGGTCTTTTTAAAAAATAAGAAAACTTAAATTCTTGCCAACGTTTCGACAAATATATTGATTTTTTCAAGCCAATTAAAAAACTATTAAATAATCTTCAAAACATAACAAACTTAAAAACTTATGTATAAATTTGGAAAATAAAAAGTTGAGAACACCTCAACATCACAGAGAATAGTGACCATATAATAGATGTTGAGGTGTTCTTAACTTTTTATTTTCCAAATTTATATATAAGTTTTTAAGTTTGTTATGTTTTGAAGATTATTTAATAGTTTTTTTATGCCTTGAAAAAGACAATATATTAGTCGAAACGTTGGCAAGAATTTAAGTTTTCTTATTTTTTAAAAAGACCTAATCTCACAATCCTTTTCCTTCATTCACGAGATTGCCAGATGGATTTGACCACAAAAGTGGAAAGATCCAGGCATTATGTTGATCCTCAAAAATTTTGAAGAGCTGGAAACTTTTGTAGTGGAAGAACGAAATGGAAAAATATTAGTTTTGTGAAAATTAGATAGTTCAAATAGTGTATTTAGTGATGGGGATAGAGCCAGGTATACTACAATCTAGGTCAATGCAAACCAAGAGAGAAAGGTGCAAGAATCCGTTAAATTAATACAATGCCACTTGGCCAACTGTTTCGTAAGAGAGGGCATTCCTTCAAGACAGTCTGCATTCTGCTTTCAAAGCCAGAACACTTGCTTCAGGAGTTGCTCTCTTAAACTCATGCCAGTGATAGAGTTTTCCCTTTATTCTAGATCATTTATTAAGATAGTTTTGTTGTAGACACCAAACAGAACGCAGCAGGACTGTGCTAGTTATAAGTTAAAATATAAGAGTTTAGCTTTTAATCTGGATAAATCATTGATTTATACGTAATCGCTGTGATATTATAAAGCTATTTAAATTCACTTAAAGAATATATCTATTTCAAAAACTCTCTTAAACTATACTTACAAGCCTTTTCAAAAAACCGCTCGTGCTACTACAAACATACAACACAACATCGCAAAAAACATTTCACTTTGTTGGACTTCTGTACGGCAAAATAAATTTTCATAAAATGAAATATTCATTGACGTTTTTAATAAAAGTTGATTAAAACCTAAATTGTATGTGGATTTTCCCAAACTATACAAATTATTGGGTTATGCATTCATTTGTTTACAGATTTTCAAAAATTTGTAGAATACAAATGTTCCAGAAAGCGAAATGCATGTGATTCTAGAAGTGAAAAAGAGATAATAAGCGGAAAATTATTTATTTGATCAATAAATTGGGAAAGAATATTTATATAAAGAAACAGTAAAAAATTACATTTCTTTCCGAATGTTAAATTTAAGAAAAATGTTAGGAAATTTAATTGAGAGCAATTTTTGTTTTCTAGAACAGTGGTTCTGAAAACTTTCTGGCGTCATGGCTCCCTTAAACGACAACTCCACAAAATTAGGGCTACCTTAAGGATGAACTTAAGTTTCCCTTATTACTTTAAAATGAATACTGCTTGCTAACCTTAACTGCACATATTATTTTTGTTAAATCAATAATGCGAAATCCTGGCAAGACTGTCTTTTTAAAAGTGTTTGATTGTAGAGAAAACTTTTTTGTCGATTTTTTTTTTTTAAATCGCACTTCCGGTAAACGGATTTTCTTCAAATTTGAAATTCTGTCAATGCCATAGATTATACTGAAATACTTTAGAGGACAGCATAACGCTACTGTTCCCCCCAGAACCCCCCAAAAATCAATTTTCTCGGGAAAACGTTTCCAATAAATGCGATAGGTATTTATGCGTATAGATAGTATTCAAAGATTAAAGAAAATCGTTGGAGCCGTTTTCGAGAAAATCACGAAAAACTGAAATAAAAACATTCAGTAAAATCTATTCGCTGTTTCGAACAACTTTGATGTCCTTCGTCAGGTGTTAAAGAAGTGTATAGAGTTAAGGAGAAAGTAGGAATAAGAGAAGGTAAAAAATTATAAAATCAAGAACCTAAAATAATTCTAATTGTTCAATAAGAGGAATATACGTACACAGTGATCCATAAAAAACAATTTCTTCATTTATCTGAATATTTTTTGAATTTTGTTAGGAAAATGCAGTTAGGAAAAATGAATTTAGGTAATTATTAATAGAATCTAAGAAATTTCATGTTATTGTATCTTGTTTGTTGGTGTGGTTCCCCATACCTCATCTCATTACCCCCCTCCCACTTTGAGAAATTCTGCTCTAGAAAATGTACAAGGTGTTCCGGAGTAGCTGGAAATTATGTTAGCAAAATAAATCAAACATAATTACCAATATTTATTTGCGGCCAGAATCTTCCATACATAAAATATACGTACGTTCTATGTTGGCTTATAACAGGTAAAAGGCGTGGACCATTTTTTGGTGAAGATACTGGTTTCAATTCCTGTATAATTGATTCATGTGGAGCATATATTTAAGTTATGAGTCCCAGTAAATTATGTTGCTAGCCTGCTTCTTCAGCCACACACCTGAGATCGATTGCAGAACATGAGGCCTTTCCAAAACGTAAAATGTATTGTTATTTTCCATGGCATCACTTATAGTGCAATAATTAGTTTTGGGTAATAGCTGGCGTTCAGCGGGCGAGAATTTCTTTTGCATAGATATAGAGGGTGACAATTTTAACATACCCACTATACCCACATTTAGGATTTTATCCTTTCGTATTTTATGTTTCTTGTCAGTAACTGTTTCACAGTAGCGCACGGCTGACACAGTATTATTTCTCGCTGGTATAAATGAATAAATAAATATAATAGTAAGATAGTATGGATAATTAATTATAAAGTAAATCTCCTTCAAAAAAAACGTAGTTTAAGTTATACATCCCCACGTGTTGGATGTTCCAATTTTTAAAGGGTACAATATGCCCCTTTAAAGACTGAAACATGTGTTTTCCCATTCAGGTAACAACACCCCACTTAACCTAGTTAGGTCCTAACAAAAACCTTTTTAAAAAAAAACAGTGTATCAACTAAATTTGCTATGTGCAAATCTGTGTTACCACACTGACAAAAAGCATCGATGACCACAAAAAGCAGCAGGCTATCACGGAAAATATCTCTGATGCGTTCCAGCTCTGCGGAAACAACCACAAGAAATAACCACATTTCTTGGAAAGTACGCGACATAAAAAAAAAAAAAATCCAAATGATACTTAATTTTATAAGGGTTCCGAAAATTTTGTCAATTATTTTTTTTTGTTATAGAAATAAGAGATTTCGAAACTAACATTCTTATTTCAAATTGGACACAGACTTTTTTTTTAACGCATTCTAAAAGTAGTATATATAATTTCGATAAATGTGTGATCTAATTAATAGCGGATCCTTGGTCCGTATTTCTACAATGAAACATTGAAAGTTGTATCTTCATTTCTTAAGTGTAATTCTCCTAGATTTGTCTGAAAATGTCCCTCCAGCACGCCGGCAAGTGATGTACTTTCAGCAAGATGTATGTCCAGCTCATAACGTACGATTCTTACTGTAGAAGTACTTATAGAATTTTTAAAACCTACGAAGAAATCCGTCCTGATACTGTAATGATGAGTGTAGTCAACAAATCTGGATAAAAAAAGCGTGTTCGGGTTTATTCAATGATGGTGCCCGTTTTGAACAGCTAACGTGAATATGTTATTGCTTTATTTGACTATTAACTCAAAAACAATGTGGAATACTAGTAACCAATAAATAATAGGCAGAGAATTTCTCTACATTCAAAATTCGAATTTCTCAGCGAATATTCAACGGTTTCTTTCTCGTTCAATAATCATTTTTCATTAGTTTAGGAATTAATTTCATTCGTCAAGAATTCATTTAAAAGTATGTAGTCTAATTTGAAATAAGAATGCTGCTTTGAAATGTATAAATTTCCTATTTCTGCAGTTTCAAAATAAAATAATTTATCACATATTTGGAATCTTTGAAAAAATAATTAGATCATTTGAATGTTTTTTTTCTGGCTTACTTTCCAAAAGATAAGTGAGTTGTGCATGTAAAAATTGTCACACTGTACAAGCAAGAATAAAAACTAGACAGATATTGGTTGCATATTTTTAGCTTTTACACGTTTAATGAATGAAATTATCAGATGAAATTCAAAAGCAAATCAGACAACGGAACGGCTCTTAATAAACATTAATTCAATGATGCTTTATGAAAAAATGAATAAATTGATACTTTATTTAAAAGAAAAACTCTGGTGTAAACACTCACACAACTTTCTCTTACTGCAGTTTACAGAATTATAAGTGACACATTTTCTCTTCAAACTTATTTCAATTTTTACTTTATTAAATGTTTATTTGTTTTCAATTGTATATCAACAGCTTCGAGAAATGAACTTTGTTGGAAAAAAAATTCAACTGAAAGTGATAGGTTTCTGTATTCATAATAATTAGTATATCAATTTAAAAAAATCCGTCAGTGTGTATACTGGTTCCCAAGGTATGTGGATAACGATTTTTCTCGGAAACTAAGATAGCTAGAAAAAAACTAAAAAATACTGTCCCCGTAGTTTTTTGTTAGAAATCCAAATTTAATTTGCAAATTTGTTTTGGTGCTTCCAGAAGCGAGATACAGGCACCAACTTCATTTTTTCAAATGGGGAGGTGTGGTTTTTATTTAAGAAATAGATTCCTCTATTTTTTGTAAGAAAAATTTACTTGAACGGTTTTTTTTTGTGAGTGATCTATTCGAAAGGCCTCCACCATTAGAGATGTATTTCTTTGGTCGTAAGGTACAATTGACAGGAAAAAGCGTGTGTATGCATGTGTATGGTGGGGGCCAGTTCGAGCAAGATCTGTAATTAATGGGGAATAAAATTTATAATAAAATTGTACGTTTCTTCTTATTCAATCAAAAAACCGTTATAATATCATTTTCAAATTTCTTATAGGACCCATGTTTTCATTCATAACTTGTAAAATATCGCTCAAAGAAAAAAACCGTTCAAGTAAATTTTTCTTAGAAAAAATAGAGGAACCACACCTCCCCATTTGAAAAAATGAAGTTGGTGCCTGTATCTCGCTTCTCGAACCACCAAAACAAATTTGCAAATTAAATTTGGTTTTCTAACAAAAAACTACGGGGACACGTATTTTTTAGTTTTTTTCTAGCTATCTAAGATTCCGAGAAAAAGTCGTTATCCAATACCTTGGGACACCCTGTATAGTGAAAGAGAGAGAAAAATGAACAAACTCTTTAGGAAAAACGCATTTCCGGTCAATCGATTTGCTTCAAATACGGAATTTTGGCAAAATATTTAATTCGAATTATTATTATTTAAATGATAGAATTTGGATGACATAAATACAAAGTTTAAAGAAAATCGTTCGACGTTTTTGTATTTTTTTAGAGAGAAAATCGCATTCACTAAAGGGCATATTCGATTGACCAATTTTGACCAATCTGCGTATTGTCGCGTATATTATGCTGCACATATACACATACTTATATATATAAACTCAATCACACACAGACCAATTTCCAAAAACCTTTTTTTTTATTCAGAGGGTTTTAAAAACCTACCTTTCACAATAATAGAATTTCATAAATTTGACACAACAACAACACCTTCCCTAGTAAGATATTTTAATTTATTATAATTTATTATTAATTTATATTTAGTAAAATAATTAATATGTTACTAACAAGTATTTTCTATACAGAACTTAAAATGACATTGCCCTATATAGGAAAAAGACAAAATCCAAGCAATGAAGATCAAACAGTAGTTACTGTGATGACCGCAGCTATCTAAAGATAATTCTTACGCCTATGAACAAGTGATACATTAAGAATAGTTAGTTGCTAATCCTAATATTTATCCGCCCAAAAAACTGGGGTAGAAATCCTTATTCAAGCATTCTTATATATTCTTTAACTATCCAGCGAGAATTTATAAAAATTCAGCATAATTGGTAATAAATTTGTTTTAAGATAAAATTTCAAGGTAATGAAAATTAATTGTTTAATATTATTCTAATTTATTTCACCAATGAAAGATGGAAAATTATAATAGAAGAATAAAAAAAAGTTAAATTATTTCAATTATTGGAATTACAATATTAGTGCTACTAAACAGATGTATTTAGATATTTGCATTTGCATTTTCAGACAATGGTGGTGTCTGTCTGGACATTTGGATATTACCATCTCTAATTTGTGTATTAATCATTTTATTAGTTGACATTATATTATGATTATTATTATAATTATAATGTAAATATATTATATGTAATTACATATCTATGTACATTCATGTTTTAATATTAATTATTAAGTTGGGAAATTCAAATTATCTTCATCAAATTTTGAAACATTGTTATGTATATTAATATTATCAAAAAGAGATTACTTTGGTTGGTTTCTAGGTAGGTAATGTATCCTTTTAATTACCTAAAGTTATGTTTATTTTTCTTTAGTTTAGAATCTAATTAATATTTTGTTCATAATATTTTCGCATTATTTTTGTAATCTTTCTTATTTTAACTCTTATTTTTTAAACATTTATTTAGTATAAAGAAATTACTATTTTTTGTTTATTTATATAGATACTATTAGATAGGCAAGCTCGGCATACGATATTATATACCATTGCTTGGATGTATTTAGAGATTGTTTTATTTAGTTAAGAAAAAAAAAATGTTTTGCATGATTTAATTTCAATAAACATCTTTATGTAGATCTAGCTATCTATTAGTATTATCATTTTGGTTATAAACTGAGCTGGAATGTTTATAAATCCTTGTTTATAAACTAAAAATTGTTTAAAATATCATGATAATAATTTTACTAGAAATTAATAAACAACATATCCAACGAAATATCTTTAAAAGTTCTGTTAAACAAGGTAATTCTCAGTAAGGGTAGTGAACTGGATAATTTGAAATATATCCGCAGAATTGAATGTAAATTATAATCTAAGAAAATTATTATAGGAACAAAACGAACATGCATGCTATGACGGATAAAATACCAGATAATTTCTAATATTCCTGCATAACGCATAAAAAGAAAATGAGCTATTAAAAAAAAACTAGAATCAATTGACTTAATCTTTCAGGCTTCCGCGGCCATTAACACTATGATCTTCAGGTTGAGACCGCGTATCAATAGTCTGGTATAAAATGATGTTTTCAAATCATATTGCAATATGCTTCTTCAGGGTAGTTGATGGCTTGATTACTTTATTATTGATCTAAAGCGTAAAAACAGGGACAAGGTAACTCTTCTGAATAAAACTTAATAAAATATGGGTGAAACTTTGGGTTTTTTCCATATCACTGACGCAGCCCTATCGCCGAAGATCTAAGTAGTATTTTGCATCAATGAATTTCACTTAGAAAGTAAGTTATTGCTATAATTTCTTGAAATTATTGGATTTATGTTAGATGTCGTGTTAATTGGATTTCTCTTCAGTATTGCATTCGTGTTAGATTTTCAAAATTAAGTTTTTATGGAAATACATGTCTTGAGATTTTCTGAGTAAGAAAATGATAAAGTGTATTGATTGTTAAATAACATAAAATTCAGTTTTAAATTAAACTTAGCTAATAGGGGAGATTTTCGATTCAAAATTCGATCAATACATAGTGTCATATTACATTTCTTTTTGCAGTTATTTGCTATTTTCACAGGAAAAATTAAAATGATTTACTATATATTGTAGGTTGCGGTAGCCTCCCTTTATCAACCTTATCTAACATACTCGAAATTTGAAGTGTTTACACAAATATACAATCTATTAGTGTTGCTTAGAACTAAAAATTCTTTTTGTTTTCATTTTTTCTGTTTTATGATAAAACTTTTGAAAGTTCGGCAGCAATACTAGTTCTCACAAAAACAAAATCTTGTATGAATCTTTTACGTGTTTCTTGTTCTGTATTTCTCAAGTTCGTTTTGATAAATTTTACTCGTTTCTGCCAGTAAACTTTCTCATATTCAAACGGATTAGCAAGTATTTTATTACTTTCTCCAAGACAGTATAGTTTGTGTTAAATGACATTGAGCGTTGTTGCAGCTTTAGAGGCGACACTACTCTGAGGAAGTCTATTGTAATATGGCGACACGAAGGCCTCAAGTTTTACATGACAATGGCCCTGTGGAAGCCTGAAAGACTAAATCAATAAATTGTCTGACTCCAATATTTCTTCTCAGGAGGAAATAGAGTGAACACTTTTGTAAGTGACCTTGATGTCTTTTCAGTTATGTCAGCCTAATAATATAAATTGCACTTACACTGACATCACATTATTCACAGTAGTAATCGTGGGGTTGGACAGAAGTGGAAAACTGAGGTTGAAATATAAGTTAGACTTACTGAACACTGTTTATGCTGTATGGAAGTCTAAGCTCTGCAAGGACTTTTTACACTGTATATAATTTAGAGTGAGAGTAGGAGTGGCGTGAAGAGAGTGACAGATTGACAGGCAGAGTGACCGTGAGAGGACGATGGTCGTTGAGTGTTGATGAAGTGAGCTATTGGTGATCGGGCCCTTTTCAAGCGGGTGGCTGGACTAGCCCATATTCTCTTTTATTTGTCCTTCCAATGCGTATGCTCCTTAGCTTGCCCTCTGTGAAAGCTAGTGGTGGGAAGACATGTCGAAGCGAGAGACCTGTCTCGCCAATCTGTCATACTCACCAATTCTGAATAGGGCTGCTGTGAGCAACATGGGCTTCACCTCCCCTTCCCCCCCCACACACACATTCACACACAATCACACAGTGTCACAATTTACAAAAGACAACATTCTGATACTGGAGACAGCCGCAATATTTCTTTTAGATTACACTGAATGTTGTTTTGCGGCCTCTCCCTCCTATCCAAAAACCACCCAATAAGTGTGGGTTCATCTATGGAAAATTTGATTAATCATAAATTCTTCTTTTCTGAATCCTACTTTTATTATAATAGGTCAGTCCTAGCAAAGCCAAGAAAAATATTCACCGTTTGCATTGTTTGATAAGAATGTGGATTTAATAGCCAACATTACAAAATCCATCTGTAAAATAACTACTTATAAAAACAAAATTCTGCCAAATTATTTGAAGCTGCTTTCGTGTGAATTTAGCGCAGTGATTGTCCCTGAGAGAAATATTTCATTAAACATTGAACTTCCAATTTGAATTTTAAATTTATAACTTCCATATAATATGAAAACAAAATTATTTAAAATATATATATATTTTTTAATACCAAATTAATAGACAAGAAAAGTTATTTTCATTATATTGATTGGCTAAAGGGTTGAAATGAAACATTTCAAAAGATTGTAAAAACTCAAGCTTCAGACAATGAGTCATCAACACGTGGAATTAAGCTGACTCACCAGCATGACTCAACTTACCTACAATTAGGTCATCAATACAAATACATTTACCAATAGATTATAAATTTTGTTTGAAAAACCAAATTAATAATATTAAAGTTTTCCTAAATTTTATAGTTTTATTGAAAGAAATTATTGGCAACAGCATTAGGCAACAACTTTTTTGGAATAAGCCACGATTATGAGGAAACAATATACCAAAAGCATGTCCAGAAATTTTTTTTAAAAGTTCCCCATTTTTGTTTCCAATATTTGACCTAGGGAAATGCTATTTTTTTGATTCAGTGTTTATCAAACAGCCAAATCATTTTTGTTCGTAGTAAGCGGAAAATTTTATTGTAGTCGAGTGGACTACCCTGCTGGATGCCATCAAGTAAAGAAGAAGCTGCGCCAATATTCAAAATCTGATCACCCACCATAAAAACCCGTTGTCCACGATTATATGGCAAATTAATTTATTGAAATTGTAATGGAATAAACAGTTCTCTGTTGAGGTAATTCACTGCATCAAGCGCTGGAGACTCCATGTTGCCGTTACCTGTCACATCGGCGATACTCGCCTTCAACAAGTGCTTAACCCTCTCTCTGTTACTATAGAACTATGTCTAACCTCACCAAGAGCTAGAAAAAATGATATTTAATTCGGTAATTGAGAACTTAAGCTAGTCCTAAAACATTTAAAGCAGGGTGTCACAAACTGGCGTGCCTTGGGCCAGATGCGGCTGCCGACACAGATTTGTAATCGGATTTCTTCTCTAAAATATTTTGTAGGGGTTAACAGAGAGAGAGGAAAAAAAAATCTATCTTCTAAAAATATTATCTATTTCAGTCAAATTATATATTTTAATAATTTTCTTTTTTTTTAAGCCGCGTCAACATCTATGGTCATTTATGCCCGAAGCCTTCTCAGTGTACTGCCGGTATCCGGACAGAATTCTCTCGTTACAGACAACACTGCCCATCATCTAATAATGAGCTGTAGAGGCTCCTAGAAAGAGAAAATCCTAAGGGTTGCACGACTGGATTCGAACCCGGGATCTCCGCGTTGCTCGTCCAGCGCATTACCACTAAATCCCTTCCCTAAAAATTTTCTTAAATGTAACTGAACATACTGCGCTCGTCAACATTTTTGTAAAATAAAAAATGGATAAAAATTTAAAAGTTAAATGCTAATATACATCTGTCTATATAAGTCGTAAAATTTCGACTACATAAGGGCATTTAGAACCTTTTCAGGGCACCATATTCTTTTTACACATTAGACTTGTTAATTACGATGGTAAGAATGAAAAAAAGAAAAAATTTGTATGAATATTTCTCAACAGCATTTTTTCCTATTGAAAAACAATTTTATAAGAAAATGAAAACAAGATAAATAAAAAAGAATTTAAAACTACAAAATTGTAATATAATATGTTTAATATAAGACGTGGGAGGATTTTTAGGTTGAGTTAATAATTTGGGTGGTTATTAGGAAGAACGGTGAAAAGTATGCTGAGCGCAGGACTAAGAGCGCCGCGTTGGTTTGAGAATTCTATTTGGCGGCTCTTGGGAGGGCCAAGCATACAGCTTTCCTTCAACTTATTCTACAATAAAATTTCTAAGCTTTAAACTTGGGTGTTGCACACACCTTCTTGGTTGACGCAATCAGCCTATCCCTCTTTCACACCATCCTCTTTATATAAACACTCAGCAAGTGAAGAATCTCACCTCTTTTACATCTTACGTTATTAATATTTATCTTTTCTCCTCGTACCGTAAATTAATTAAAATTTTCTTAAGCTTAAACTATAAACTAAAATGTTCTTATTTTAATTGTTCTATCCTACTGGTACCAGGATGAGACCACCCACCCTACAGCACACCTTCCAAATTAATATCTCTAAGATATCTCAGAAGCTGGGAAGGTTCCAAAGAGGGAATTACTTAAGATACCACATTAGAAGATCAAGGCTTCCAAATCTTCTCTAGATGTTAGTGTCACAGTCAGTTAGAAACTGTATTGCAGATGCTATCGCGTTCCCAGTATCTTTAGTTGCTACTTGAGGGTTGCACAATGCACCGAGAGGAAACCCGTCAGCCGCCTAGACAAATCTTAGCCTGCTTCAGTCGTGGAAAAGTCCTTAAGAGCTCTCTTAATATCCTTCTGAGTTTCTGAGTTCCTCCCGGAGTTTGATCCTTGCAAAGGACTAGGCCATATCATTTCCTTCCTCGCAAACATACCACTGCACCCAATAGCGTAACTCTGTTTTCCCTGCTTAGATCATTGAGTTTGGCCAGAATTTCTCATATCATTTTCAAGTTGAGGACAAATGAGCTCAGTACTGTAATTGGCTGCCTGGCTGAAGAACAGGATTACAATCTTCCGATTCAGATATTTTCTATCGAGGTTAACCTAGACACATCTTCCGTGAATTTCCGCCTGCTCATAAGCCCAGAATGAGCAGCTCCTTTGCCCAAATACTCTAGCCCCAGTCCCTTCAAAGGTCCTAGACTTATCCGTGTCCCATACAATGGCACGTTCTTTAATGCTAGACAGTGCGAATTCAATTTTCCACACTTTTCTGGTACACAGCTACGAAGAGAAATTTGGAACGAAGCTATATTTCTGAATCATTCCATCCCTAGAGGAGTTCCAGAGAGGTAAGCCAGATAGATAGCGATAACTACTCGCTGGATATGATAAGGATATTTACATGGTGTTAGCATGTCTGGTTTAAATTAACTCGTTGATTTTCGTGAAAATTGGGATAAACTCATATTTGGCAAAGTCGTACTTCCGGTCAATAAGTCTCAATAATTTTTTAATAAATAAAAAAAAGCTGTCAAAAAAACATTATTGTGGTTGGTCCGCATATAACAGGAAAGCATTAGAAATATTTTCGTGATAGCATGGTTCTTTTTGTGGTCATCGACCGGGTTCGGGCGTTTGCCCATCATCAGGATGTTCTGTCAAAACAGTGTGATAACATAGACTTGCACAGAGCAAATTTAGTGCTTTGTTAAGACCTAACTAGGTTAAGCGAGAGTTTTCCGATACCTTGGTATTGCCACATGTTGTTTTTCACTTTTAAAAGGCTTGTACACATTGTTCTTTTTAAAAATGGAAACATCAGACAAGACCAGGAGACCATGATGCACCTAATTTTTTAGAATGAATCATGACGACTACTGTGTAAGTAAGATTATGAGTTCAGACATACCCTCTAAGAAACTTAACATTTTATTTATTAATGTGCAATGTATTAGATCTAAGGTGAGCTATTTGGAACTATTGGTAAACAGATTTAAGATAGGCTTACTTTGCGTGGCTGAACACTGGTTAAGATATGAAGACATTGATCTGTATGTTCCTTCTGCTTATAAAATTGTTTCAAGCTATTGTAGAACTAAAATGATTCATGAAGGAGTATCTATATACATTAAAAAGGTATTTAATTGCACTGAGATTAACTTGGATAAGTTTTGTATTGAAGGAACTATCGAGATTGGTGCCGTGCTAATTGATAACCTGGATATAGTTGTCATAAATTTATATCGTCCTCCGGCTGGTAATTTTAATGATTTCTCTAGTAACTGATCAGATGCTTGCGATTTTTATTTAACTTGTGGAAGTTTAAGAAAAGTTTCATTGTAACGGGAGATTTTAATATAAACTTCAATAAATCATCGCCTAAATTGCTAGACCTTCTTTCTGTCATGAAGTCATTTAATATGCAATTTTTAATCAATGAGCCAACCCGTATTCTTAACGATAGCAAGTCATGGATTGATAACATTGCAACTTCAATTGCTAAGGATTATGTAATGGCTCAAGTAATCAACTATGTTATATCCGATCATCTTCCAATTCATTGCAAAATTGTTACTCCTAGAAGGATTAAAAATGGTAAGCGCTTGGTAATAAGAAAAGTTGATGTAAGCACTTTGTACAATTTTAGAGCAAATTTAAAAAATTTTGACTTGAAAAATGTACACCCTCTCGCGACATTGGATGATGAGAGGAAACTTGAGGATGGAGCTGAGATGCTTTTGTCATGGTTAACTGATTCTGCTGACATTGCATTTCCGTTGGTAGAGCGTTTGATTCGTGAGAGATATTCGGTTGGTATGATGGTGAACATGCGAATTTGAAAAGAGGATTGGATCTGTTATATGATCTAGTTAGATCTTGTCCTCCTCAAACCATTCTGAATGCATATCATAATAAGAAAAGGGAATATCGAAAACGAATTAAACTGGCGAAAATTAAATTTAATAGTGATTTGATAAAAAAATCCGTCAATAGTTCTAAATCTATTTGGCATATAATTAAAAGCGAGACAAACGCATTGGATAAAAAATCTGATAACTACGTTGGCTATACTGCGGATGAGTTTAATATGCATTTTGTTCAATCGGTGAATAAATCGTTGAAAATATTCCTGTTTCAAATAAAAATTATAATTATTATCTAAAGAGATTGGGTAGGAAAACTTGTTCCTTCGGTTATGGAATGGTTAAAGTTGAAGAGGTGTATGATGCAATATGGAACTTAAAATTAAATAAGAGTCAGGATATTTATGGCCTCAGCAGCTTTATATTGAAGAATATAGCTGATATTCTATCTGAACCCCTTTCCTATCTGATAAATAGCTGTCTGAGAGTGGGGTATTACCCAAATGTTTTTAAATTGTAGGGTAGTTCCAATCCATAAAACTGGTTCTTATAATGACATCACTAACTTCAGACCAGTTTCTCTAATTCCTGTGGTTTCGAATTTTTATGAAAAGTTATTAGACAAGCAAACACACGATCACTTCGAGACAAATGGGTTATTATCTGCTAGACAGTTTGGATTCAGAACTGGTCGAGGAACTATTAATGCCCTTATAAATTTTGTGAAATAGAGCCACGGAGCCTTGGAAAACGCGAATTCGCTGTTGATCAAGTTGTTTGATTTATCCAAGGCCTTTGATACCGTTTCTCAGGACATTCTTTAGGAAAATTAAAGTGGTATGGGTTTAATGATTTGTCAGTCAAATTTGTCGAATAGATTGGCAGCGGTGTATAAAGGCGGTAAGTACTCTTCTCTACTGCAGCTCAAGTATGGTGTGCCCAAGGGTCTATTATGGGACCTCTATTATTCTTGGTTTACATTAACGATCTACCGGCAATGTTTGATAACGATGATATAATTATGCCATATTTATATGCCGATGACCTTGCGGTACAAATTAGAAATGCAGATAACACATCCGTTAATAACCGCATTAAATCTATATTCGATTGGTGTGCTGCTAATAAGCTAAGTTTAAACCAGGACAAAATAAAAGAGATTACTATTAAATTAGGAAATTATGGTGGGACTGAAAAAGCTGTCAATTTCTTAGGCATATTCATAGATTCAAAACTGAACTGGACAGATCAAGTTAATAATGTCATGGGTAAAGTGTCTCGTGGAATCTGTGTCTTGCGAAAATTAAGAATGTCGGTTGACTTGGAAGCTTTAAAGTTGGCGTATTTTGCGTATGTTCATAGCCATTTGTGCTATGGTACTATAATTTGGGGTAATGCTGCCGAATGTAAAAAATATTTAGGTTACAAAAGAAGGCAATTAGAGTCACTTTCGGTTTAGACTCGAAAGTATCTTGTCGTTCTTTGTTTAAGAAATTGAACATAATGACACTACCAGCCATATTTATTTATCAATGCCTCGTCTGCGTAAAGTGCAATGAAGGCCAATTTATATGTTTTCGCAAGTTCATGATCATTTTACCAGAAAGCGCAATAATCTTGTCCAGAGTAGAAACAGGTTGACAAAAGTTCGTACCAGCTTCCATAGTTTGTCCATCTCGCTTTATAATTATTTACCAGCGAATATAAAAAATAATGCTTTGAAGTGTTTCAAAGCTAGTGTTAAAAAACTGTTATTAGCTCACTCGCTGTATGAGATACAGGAATATTTTAAAATTAAGTTTTTGTATTGACAATTATGTGAATTTAAATTATATTCTAACTTGACCCTGCCAATAAGGATGTATTGGTCTTTTTTCTGGCAAAATAAATAAATAAATAAATAAATATGTTGTGGTGATTGGTTCATAATGATTCATAATATCATACATTTTCCGTTTTGGCTGCTTCATTTTGTGGTCATCGACCGGTATCGGGCGTTCGCCCATCTTCAGAATGCGTTTTGTCAGACAGTGTGACCGGTTTCGGGCGTTCGCCCATCTTCAGAATGCGTTTTGTCAGGCAGTGTGACAAAACGCATCCTGAAGATGGGCGAACGCCCGAAACCGGTCACACTGTCTGACAAAACGCATTCTGATGATGGGCGAACGCCCGATACCGGTCGATGACCACAAAATGAAGCAGGCTAACACGGAAAATGTCTCTGAAGTGAAGATATGTAACTTAAATTACGTTTTTGGAGGAAATTTACATTGATAATTAATTACCCATACTATCTTATTATTGTTCTTTGAGTTAGTTAGTTTATTTCTTAACATTAGTTATTATACTGCAGTAGTCCACAACTGGCACAGAGGTGAAATGTGATTGGTGTTGTAGTTGTGTTGTGTTGTAGTAGTTTGTGGCGTGAGCGGTTTTGTAAAGGGCTTGCGAGTATATATGTTTAAGAAAGAAAAGTATCAGAAATAAGTAAAAGATCACCACTTTTTTGAAATAATTATATTCTCTAAGTGAATTTAAGTACTTTACAATATCACAATTATATGCTTATTAAATCACTTGTTAATCTAGAATAAATGCTAATCTCTATCACTGGCACTGAGTTTAAGAGAGCGATTCCTGAAGCAAGTGTTCTGATAGAATGTCTAATTCAGACTGTGTTGAAAGAATGCCTTCTCTTGTTAGTACAAATCTTCCCCTGTGAGAAGGGGTGAAAAGACAAAGCTAACGAAGTTCTATGAACTCTAAAAGACAAAGCTAACCAAATTCTATGAACTCTTCTGTCATGGTGGTCTTCTACCTGAATAGTCCCTTTTGCCAGCAAATGTTACATTTTCTTCATTTCAAATAAAATATATTTTTATATTTCTGGCATCCATCACAGTGGTCTTTCTTTCGTTTTGTTTTGTCTTACACTCAAAGAACAATTACAGACTAAGAAGATAGTATAGGTAATTAATTATCAATGTAAATTTCCTCCAAAAAGGTAATTTAAGTTACATATCACCACTTGTTTGATGTTTCCACGAAAAGAATAGATCATCACGGAAAATATCTCAGCAGGAAATTGTTGATTAAAGTTTCAATTAAGAATTAAATAGTCTTGTAAAAATGCTTCTTATTTCTACTAAATTTCAATGATTCTGTTTTGAAGTTTATATAAACGTAAAACTCTCCGGCCAATTATTTAAAAATGAAAATTTCAGAGAAATTGAAAAGTATTAATGATGCAAAATTAAATGAGAGATTAAAGACTATCAAATTATCAACAGAATAATACAATTAATGTTTTAAATTAAAATAATAATGATTCATAATATCATTCATTGATCACTGGATATTTTCATACAATATGAAGACTTGAAAAGTTTTCAATAGTGAGTTAGTTTCCCCATTGGAGTTTATAGTTCTACATAGATAGGCTGAATACCAGTTAAAAGTAAGTATATAAACCTGTTTTCTCATCATCTCTATCTCTACCATATTCCCTCGTCACTACCACTAACATCCCCACCCCCCCACTAATGTAATCTAAACCGAATACTATGAGCACACACAGCACCATGGGTGTGAGTGAAGTGTAGACAAGGCGGTCTACTGACTTGAAACTCATTAATTTCCTGATTCTCACTCACTGGCTGATGGGATTCTCTCATTCCTATACACTCTATCTGTCTCTCTTGTTCACTCACTCACTTTCTCTTTCAGTCGTCCTGTTTCATCCATCTTTCTCCAGTAAAACCACCCCCCAGCACCAAGTTCCAGTACTTCACTACTGTACAATTTTCTCATACCACAGAATCATTCATTTTATAAACAAACTCAATTTAAACCACAAAATAAATTTATTTAAAGGTCACAGCTTCCAATTTGAAAATTAAAAAAAAATAGAAATGAAGTACAATTAATCGAAGATAAGTAAAAAAATTTCTCCTTATTCATAGTGAGAAAAAATTTGGAGAATGTGCAAGATTTGCGAAATTGTGTTTTCATCGGAAATATTTGTTTGTAGGGGGCCCCCTAAATACAAAAAAAAAAAAAAATGTTTTAGCGCATATTCTGTGTGTATGTGTGACTTTGTGTGTTAACAGAATATCTCAAAAACGAAAAGTCGCAAGAAGCTCAAACTTCACTGTATTATCAGAAGTGGGTTAATTTGAAGATTTGGTGGGTAGAAAGTTAGGGCAGTTAAAAAGTTTAAATATTTGGAAACGTTGTTAGTGAAAGTTGGGTTTCGTAGATGGATAATACAGAGACGGCATGCAGGTAAACAGCAAGTACAGTGAAAGTAGTAAATGCGGTTATCACTTCAAATAACAAAAAGAAAAGCAGAAGGAAACGCAACAATTATTCTCCAAATATAATTGCTGAGCTGTGCATAATGTGTTCAAAATGTTTACAATGAACTTTTAACGAGAGAAACGTTTGATAATATTTTCATAACATTTAGACTTTCTAAAAGCTACAGTGTTGGCGGAAGGAGAAAATTCTTATAAGATTCCCCTCATTAATAAGGGCAAATTTCGACATAACGAAAGCTTACCAATATTACTTTAACTTGTACTGAAGTTAAATGCTCTGTAACTATGCACAACGGTCTCCTTACTGTGGTCGCTGGTGTGTTGCCGCTTGTCTCCTCGTAGAGATGACAAGCTTACTACTTACTACAAGCTTATTACTTACTTACCTGTAAGTATAAAAAAGGGGAAATGATTGTCCTTGATGTGAGGAACTGTCCAGTTAGACGTCTTCTGCTCTTGCAATGAAAACAGATCCGAGAGTACGAGATTGGGAAGTGGCAAAGACGCTGGGATGAAGCAGAGAAAGGGAGAACCATATATGAGTTCTTCCCGAATTTGCATCATACACTGTCGATTCGATGGCTGGAGCTATCCCAAACCGTAATGCAAATATTTCACGAGCCACGGGGAGTTCAATTCTAAGTTCCATGAGCTGGGGCTGAAAGATTCCCTGAATTGCGAATGCGGTGAACGGGACACAGTGCACCACGTTCTCTTCCGCTGTCCTCTCCTCGACTAGGCAAGAATCCATATGGAATTCCAGCTGAAAAGGAGGGGAGAGAACTGGCGGGAGGCTGCAAAGAGTTAATGAAAAGTGCTGTAAATTTTAAAGATTTATTGAGTTTGTTCGTGAAGTAGCGGTAATGCGCCGGACTAGATTGGATATGTAGAAGTCCGCCTCCCCGTGGCAGGGACGGAAATTTGCCTACCATGTAGGTAAGGCTAAGGGACCATAGGCACCAGTTTTGGCGCTCTGCGCTAGGTACGGTGGCCTAGAGTGTGCTCTAATTTTGTACTGAAGTTAAAGCCTGGGGAAAAGCTAGGGGTCTCACTGTCTTTGAAGTTTGGCTATATAAATACCATTATTATCAATTGATTTGCAAAGATTATTTTTTTTTACTGAGGGAGTAATATAGTAAGAAAATATTATATTAATATTTACAGCTTGAATATTTAATAATTTCTAACGAACCTTCGCGCAGAATCGTTGCATAGGTCCCCGCGCTAACTAGGACCGGCTTCACTAAAGTTTTTCATTTAAATAAGTGTAATCATAATTATATATATATATATTTTTTTTTTCAATGTTTTCTTTTTTTCTTGAACCATAACTAAACCAGTTGAAGAAAAAAAATCCCATGAGAATTAAAACAACTTGATTGGAACAGAACCGTAACACAATCCATCAATTTTCTTTCTGTCATGTATTCCTTTGCCATTACTTTGACCCCACGGGGGACACAGCTTGCTAGGAAGTAGTCGGTGCGGGCCAGCAGAAAAAGAGAGAGCTTGGGAAATTCCATTTGTAAGGAAAGCGAGGGGCCTCCAGGGAGAATAGATCCTGTCACAGTCTATGTGTGTGTGTGTGTGTGTATGTGTTTTTAAGGATGGAGAATGCTACTCTTGCCCCATTATTTCTTTTAAACTCTCCGCCTCTTGAACTAACAACTCTGGCTGAAAGTGCACCAGCTTTCTAAAGAAGTCAAGTACATCTTAGTCCCACACATACACACTATTACTTACCCTTCTTCTTCAGAGTGGATATAGAGAGGTTTGTTGAAAAGCATTTTATTCTTGTCAATAAAACTTGGAACACTCTTTAATTTAAATAAATGAAACATTCTTAAGATTATCTGTTAAACCCCAGTTTTACCTTCTATTATTAATGTAAATAGGAAGTAAGACGTTGCACTGAGGAAAGCGATGCCGAAAGCTTCCTACTAAAAGTCCATTTCCTGGCATACATTTCTGTATTATCTTAATCTAATATCAAGAACCTTTAAAAGTGTCGATTCAGTTTAAAAGTGTATTGTTAAAGTTCCAGGTCCATATCAAAATCTTATATGATTGGCAGCTTTCTCTGAAATCAGTAAGAGAAAGTGACAATGATATTAAATGACTCTAATTTTGCATTTTATATTGAGATATTTACAATTGCATATAAATTGCAACGAGTAAATTCGGTATAAGTGTCGATATATATACAAGACCGGAGTAGCTGTCCAATGACAACTCTCCAAAATATTGTCTAGTGAATGAGGAGTGAGATATATATATACAGTATACAGAATTAGAATGCAAGAGCATTAGAGATAATTTACAGGAGGGGATGAGAGAAGTGAGAAATGGTGAAAACCATCTAGCCACAGAATCTGCAGGTGCACTAGGTATTCTAGGCCACTTCTTCAGTTGCTCTCTGTGTCTATAATACCACGCGGGGCAACCCGTCAGCATGCGAAGCCCATTGTTACTCAGACTGATGCACGCTTCAGATCTTTTCTGGGTTATAACCTTCCAGATGTTGGTTCAGCCTTGGAAGGGTTTACCAGAGCTATGCTCTCTACACTTCCGAGTGATCCGAACGGTTTCTGTGCACCTCTTTATAAGATTCATCACAGTAGACATATCTTTGCAGATTGATGATGATAACCAATGAGCGACGTTTTAAAATGATTAACGATTTCTGTTTGAACGTCGTATATTATTATCTAGCTTTCCTCTAAAGTGCCACTTCAGTAAAATGAAGGCTTTACCACCTAATTTAATGCTAAAGTATGGAATATTTTTTAGAATACTCGTATAACTTTTTAAAGAATCAATATTTTCAAAATTACAAATTCGAATTGAACTCTCTTTTCTCGCTATAGACTGAACTCTTAATTAAATAGCATATTATTTTCTGTACATCACACAAAGAGGCAGAAAAAAAATGAAGAAATAATTAATTATTTACGAATAAAAGATTAATTGTAATAATAATAATAATAATAATAATAATAATAATAATGAATGAGATAATGTAATAAATTTAAAAAGAAAGAAAGAAAAGTAATAACAATAAAGACGCTAATTGATCAAAGCAATCGATACGCAAAGTACATAATAATAATCTGAATAAATTGGTGAACTCATTGATTTTTAAAAACGGTTATATTATTGTTAATTGTTATTATTTTTTATCTTATATTGAGTATTTTTTTTATTTTGGCTTTCTTTCCTTTTTACTTTTTTATAATAGATAAATAGTTTGTTGAATTATCAGATGTAAAAATCTTCAAACACATTTCTTTAAAAAAATTTTGTTTTTTTATTCATGATTGCTGTGTAACGAATGTAGGACATATCTATGTAGAACTAATCAATTACAAAAAGTGAATAAATTTAAAAGCAATTAAAAATTATCTATCAATCTATCTATTTCTTGTTAAAATATTAAAAGCTTCGCTAGAATTCCAGATTCAAAAAAATCTTAACCTGGGTGGGGTATGACTTTATATAATAGGTTTCTGAGTTTTTGGACTTTACTCGAAAACGTTTCGAAAATTTTCTTTAAACATTTAATGCTAACTGTATCGAGATAAATCTATGGCTTCTATGTAAAATATTCGTTTCTAGAGAATTTGATTTTCCACGGGAACTATAACATTAAATTTCATGTGTCGTTGTTCAAGTGATTATTAAGCTGTATTGCCTTCAGAGCAATCACACTTTAGTGTTAGCCGTTATGTTTGTGCTAACAAACTTGTAACTAGCATCAACATCATTTATATTTATGAATGGGCCAATAAACAACTAATATTAGTAATATCAAGTTGGAAGAAAAATTATCAATTAATATTTAATTGCAGTAAGAGAAAGTCGGTCAGTGTCGCAAAATAAGTGTTTCTCAGTGAAATACAAATTTTTTTGTAATTTGCTACCTCGCAATAATTACAGTATTCAAGGAAATTAAACTTCATGAGAAATTGTAAGAACATTGAGTACAAACAGTAATTATCATTTAGATTCAGGTTAATAAAACAACGAGGCGACAGATCGCCTTGCCAATAGATTATAAGATTGATGAATAGCCAGGCTAGAGACAGGTGAAAAAGTTTGTTAATAGGCTTAATGCCTGGCAATGGATAGCTGGTGCAGGTTTATCTAGAAGAAGAAGAAGAAACCGCAATGCACGTACTGTACCACATTGAGGAGTTTCTGTGGCTGAGATTTCGTCTCTTCGAATAGGAGAAATCGACGCCTTCAGAAGTCTACCCAGAAATCTTTTTCTCTGTCACTCGCTCTCTCTCACTCTCTAATACGAGACTGCTAAGCCTAATTAAACAGATACAACTGGAGAGAGTATTCTAATTTGTGGATGCCACTACAGATAGATCCAAAGCTGGCGTGGTGACGTAGTCTTTCTAGCAGACGTTGTTGGGTTTTTTTTTGTAAGGTTGGGCAGAGAAAAATACACTGACCGATCACTAATAAATATATTAATTGAGAAAACAGAGAACTGCAAAAACTTTACCCTGGATTGATATAGAGAATAAGTAGCTGAGTAGATATGATAACTTAACTGGCAGAATGTTGGTGATGATGATTTATACTTGAAGACTGTGTGTGTCTCAAGATCGAATGTTTGAGTCTAGTAAAGTAATGCCTATTTTTCAGGCGGGCTTAACGTCCAACTACAAATTAGGTGTCGTGGACGGGGGCGGAAGCACCTACTTTACTGTTAACATTTTTCATACCAATATAAAATTAGCAGTTATACGCGGGACTCGAACTGGTGTCCTCCCACTTACAAGTCCACGCTCATACAACACACGCCCCTGTTTGAGTCCAGTTAGTCTTTTATTTGCGACTTGGAAATTCCCCTGCTTCTCCTTCCAGATCTTCTAGTAGTTGAATTATGGCGGATCCTGATCTCTCTCTCTACAGTGGTGAATTCAATAATTTCTAGGTACAGAGACAAGTTACGCCTTAAGTGACGTAACTGTAGGCGGATGGCGTAGCAGTCGGAGGATTGATTCCGATTGCAGGCAAGCCCTGCGGCCGACCATCCATTACATATCCTCCACAAAATCTATCTATCTATCAAGCATTTAGATCATTAAGCTTTTTTAGTTATGCCTTTCCCAGATAATTTATTTAATTTTTTTAGAAATTAAATAATCAAATCCAGGACAAAAACTATTTTCTTCACAGTAATTGATCTTTAGTTGGACATAATGCAATTTCCTATTTCAATTTCCGGTAAAACAGTTCTCAACACTATAATAATTATGGATCATAGTAATTTTGGAGTTAAGACTATACTGTAAAAACAAAAAACGTAATGCCTTAAATAAGGAAAATGATATGAAGGAAAACGAACTATAAGAAGTGATAGTGATTTGGAATAAGCCAGGGAGGGTCTAAATACAGAGATGAAGATAAGGAGAGAGAAATGGCAGAATGTAGATTACTCTTAGAGTTAGATGTAATTGGTACTAGTGGTGCTAGAACTGAAACTGAAGGACATAGGGCTTTCCCTTTGGGGGGTTTTCTGCTCTAGTGCCATTGCCAGCTCAGAAGGACACACAAGGAGTAGTAATATATATATATATATATATATATATATATCTATATTATTATATATCAAGGACACAAGATCCACTCTTGTTTACAAGGCCCTTCACTAGTGCCATCCTTCTTACAGAAAGGCCTTGCCTCATTACGTAGCATACTACAACTACTACTCCACTACTGTAAATAACTTCACTCGGATGCAAAGCCACGCAACGTTCTTCTTAATAATATAAAATGAACCAACTTTTATTTTTTATTTTTTTTTCCTTCCACACTTCTTAATAAATTCATAACCAATCTTTTTTCTACTTTCTTTTCACTATTTTTCTTCAAAGTACTTTTCATCTTTTATCTTCACTAATGATAAATTTAAAATGGACGATTTATATTGCAGGGAATTTTAAGCTCATTATTTTTCAATTATTAACAAGGAAAAAACTCTTCTGTAATAGAAAAAAAAACCTCTCTTATATACAACTTTTCTAGTATTCATAAAATCTATTATAAAACAGGCATACAATTTTCTTTTACACCAATGATTATAATTCTAATTTTCTTCAAAACTAAGAATTTTTATTTTGCGTTTAGTTCTTCATAAATTTATATTAAACACAGGGAAACCGTAAATTGTATTTGATGTAACTAGCAAGCTTTGCCTTTATCAATCCCCAACAAAAACAGAATTTTTTTTCTTGTTTATATTGGTGTTCAACTAAGGTTCTTTGCATCTAGCGCACTTGTATCTTTTGTATTCCTATTCCTGTCTAATCGTCAAATAAAAGTGACTAGTCCTTATACAAAGTTGACGGAAAATCTTTAAGGCCATTTTCAAGAAAATCGCAAAGACTACAACAATTCAATCGCAAAAAAAAAACATTCATTAAATTTACACTTTTGGTGGGACATGTTTTTTTCCGGTGAAAACTCTGATTTCGAAAATTTGACCTTATTTTGGCATTACTTCTTTTTATGCTAGCTATAAGAGAAATTAAAGAGTGACTGATTTATTTTGTCCAACTATATACGTATATTAAATTGTACGCAAGTGGTAGACGATTATTGTAAAATATGTGGATGGATGCGCAATGCTCGATAACATCTGAGATTTTATCCGTCGTAGCGTGCATATTCATTTGATTCCAATTTAATCGTCGAGCAAATTCACCAAGTTAGTTTATAGAGTTCACTTCAACGTAATGTTTCTGTCAGACTCACAAGTTAGTTTGTTAGTTGTATATATGTGGAAAGGTTATAAAGTTATGTTATTGTGTGTGTGTGTTTTTATACATAGTAACATAATCTTATAGTGGTTATATACCCCCCACATATATAAAACCAACTAACCAACAAGTGTGAATGTAACAGAAACATTACGTTGGAGTTAAACTCTCTACCACGAACTTGGTGAATTTGCTCTGACGATAGATGAAAATCAGAAACCGGTCAGGAACCAAATGAATATACATGCTATGATGGATAAAATCCCAGCAATTATTATAGACTTGATAAAATGGTTAATATGCAAAAGAAACCAATAAGAAATTTAATAAATAAACGTGATTATTATTAAAGAAACATTTTTATTAAAAAACGTTTTTTGGGACTTTTATTTTTATACAGAATTACATTTTTTTTTTAAGATTTTCAAGCAGTATATGTAACGTTCAGTAGAGGAGATATTTTTACATAAGTATTAATATATATATACGTTGTAATATGTTCGTTTTATAGAGAAAAGCAAATATAATACATTTAATATTAATTTAATGAAATAATTGATTTAATAGAATATTCCGTTTTATATCTGTACATTTCAACCATTAATAAATAAAAACATTAAATATTATATTATTTTTTAGCTTATATTATCTCTAATAAAATGACAGAAATATTATTAATAACAAATTTATTTATGTAAGATATACAAAAGTTACCATTACTTTAGCAATATATTTTATTTAATCAGTTTTTTCATAGTATCTCCAAATAATAATATATTTAATACTTGTTATGTAATTTATGTACCCTTTATAGGGGTAAAGAAAGGGAATTCTTTATGGGAATCTCTCTCTTTATTATTTTTTCCCCCCTTTATTCTTTAAAAAGAAATCCTCTTCTTTAATAACATATTTCAATTTCAATATTTATCCATCTCATTTTAATTTTTAAGGAAATAAAATAAAAAAAAGCAACAAGTGAAGGAGTTGGATAATTTAAATGGAGGAAATTTTTAAGAGGGTAAAAGGGTTTTTGTAAATAAATAAATAAAAAATATGACAAAATTCCAGAAGGAAAGATATTAACATTAAGAAGCTAGAAGAAGGTTCAATTGAAATGAGGACAGTTGTGGGTGATAGATATTGATCAGAATTGAAAAAAAAAAAAAGAAAGTAAAAAGACAATGAGAATGTCACACAGAGTTAAGAAGCTATTTAACAATGATATAATTTCTACGGGAAACTCATAAGATAAATGCATGTCATAAGATAATTCATAGAGTTTAGAAGAAAAGCCAATTTCATGAAGATTATCAGTGGAATCGCTTTCAAAGGTGAAATATATCAAAAGGGAAAGCTCTTATCAGTGAAATAAGACAATGGTGAACCACTGATCTTTGAGAATAATAAAGGAAAAAATTAATGCCGATCTGTGAGCTACCATTATTAAGGAGACAATCAAGAATAAATCTTGTAATCATGAGAAAATTCTCAAAAATCAAGGGATTTCTTTCTTTTTTTCATCAGTGATTAAAAAATAAGATAAGAAAGTTTTGCCTATGAAATTTATTAAACACCGGAAACTATTGACCAGCTGAACGATTCTAAAAATGATAATTTTTCTGCAAACAGGGCCAATTTTGTAATCAATGTTCTGTAGCAGGTAGGATTGTAAGATTTGCTGGTAGAGCAGTCTTTCTCATCCCCTCTATATTTAGGTTAGGCCACTATATACTTTGAATAATTCGTGAAGTTACAAATAGTTGTTTTTTTTTCCTTCTTTATTTTTTTAACATAAACAAAAAAAAAAAGAAATAATTGGGGAATGGAAAACATGAAATACGGCCAGTAAAGATGTATAGTATAAATTATATGGTAGGATTAATATATAATATATGGTATTTTACTTAAGTATAATATTTATGTATTCTATATTTTAGAAAATATATAAATAGGTATTTACATTTAATAATATAAAAAGATTAAATTGGTGGAGACTGTCTTCCCCCCTCTTACTCCGGGGACAGTTAGGCTCTGTACAGATTTTGTGTGCGTGTATATGTATTTGTGTGAGAAAAGAGAGTGAGTAAATAAATGAGAGTGGTAGCTCCGAAGACCAAATAACCACGCCCACCACCATTCCTCCTTCTCTCTAACAAACTGCTGCTCTTCTATCCAGTTCGCCCCTTCATCTGTGTTGTTATATATATATATATATATATAAACCCAATGATGATGATAATAATAATATATGAGAAAAGGGGTATCAAATAAAACTTCTTTATTACTAAAAGTGGGAGAACACACAGAGGGGCGTCCTGCATCCCTCGCCACCCTCTCTCATAGCCTCTTTCTTTTTCTTTTTTTTTTCGTATGTCTACAGAAGAAGGGCGGAACAACATACTAGCACGGTGTAGCAGCACTGGTGGTTGTACGAGTTGTACCCAATAAGAAACAAAAATAAGGCAATGTGGCAATTCGTGGATAGAGGTATATATATATATATATATATACATATATATTATATATCACATGGTAAACATTGTATTTCCAATAACAATACTTTATCATATATTTTCTTTCTATTTTCTTAACATACATTGTTATTATATGATCTATATATTATATTTTTTTATTATTATTTATTTACTTTTATTTTTTATTGTTTTTATTTCTTTTTTTTTTTTTTTTTTTTCAAAAAAAAAAGCTCTATTACATTGAGATTGATAGCTTATTTTGTTAAACACTTTTGTTTTGTTTTTTTTTGGGGGGGGGGGATACTTTATATTCTCTCTTATAATAAATATAAATAACTTTATTATTGCAATAAACTTAAATAAAATAATCTATCGCCTCTCTCTCTCTCTCTCTCTCTCTCTGTTAAGCTAATATTTTTTTTTTTAGGGTTTCCCACTTATATAAAGGAATAAATGGTAACCCAGGGGGACTCTTTTTTGGAAAACTTTTGATCAGGACAGTACTAAGGTTCTTTGGGAACTACCTTTGTGAGAGGAGGAATGTGAAGGAAAAGAAAAGAAAAGTGATCACTAGATCCCGGCTTAAACAGTCTATGTATACCTCTTAATAACGTAATAGAATGATGTCTAATCAATCCTATTTCATTTGAATATTCATTGAATCCTATTTCATTGAATCCTCATTCAATCTGAATATTACATTTTCAACGTTTACCATTATTATCAATTTGGAAATTAAAGTGGGGTTGGACAGAGAAATATGTAGAAGATGTAACGGCAAGAGAGAAAACACACAAGCCCGACCGAGAGAAAACAAACTCCCTCAGGTACTCTCTCACTTAAGCAGGCTAGAGTGGGGAACCTGTATATAAGCCAGTAACAAATCGGGACATCTATCTATCTATCAGATTCAACCATATACATCGCATCGTGTCATAACTCTACTCTTAGCCTTTACTCTATAAAATCATTACAAGTCCTGTGGAGTTTGTGTAAGCTTATAACTATATTATAACAGTGTCTTCATATCTCGTCTAATTAATCAATCCCAATTTCTCTCCTCATCAACTCCATTATAAAGAGAAATGTATTCTGATAAACAGTGATATATTAATTGAGGAAACAATTAGTGCAAGGACTTTATACTGACTTTATATAGAAGAGTGGTAGATAGCGTGAGTAGAAATGTCCTACTGAACAGTGGGTGGGGGTGGTTATGGTGATAATTTTCTGTTTATATAAGACTGCATCCACCCGCACAGTAAAAACAAGATAATTTGCGAGAAGCCACCGGACATTTGACATAGGTTTAATCCAAGCACTGATACAGAGTGACCGAGCGGAAAATGATGTAAAATGCTAACGTTGACTTATAGAGGTGATAGTTCAGCTTGATGAACGTTGTAGCTCTTGCTAATAATTCTTGCTTGTTCTAACGGTCGATTAACTGCACTGGCTCGCCATATGAAAACTTGAAAACAACAAAGAACTTTCCCTGACGTGTGAAAGGGAGGGATTTTAGCAAAGAGCTGGTGGAGTGCAGACAATTGATTGCTGGTAGTGAACACGTTTCTTGAATAACTCTTAGAGAGTTATGCTGCAGACTGCTCTCAATAATTGTAAGCTTTTGAATGCTTATTCCCTCTTTGAAAGCTAATTTCTTCTTGATGATTTGCTGCATTTTTCGAGTGTAGTTTTTAGTACTTCAAATGTTGATATACAACTGTTTGAAGTCCAAAAATTAGAATTGGTTTTTAGCTCTTGATGGTAATTATCCTAGGGAGAAGCTTGGCGCTCAAAATGTGTAGCACATTTATTCATACATTGCAATAGTCCGTAACGGAAGAGAGGTAGCACTCGTTGAATGTGACGCGTAGTGCGATGATAACGCTTGATAAAGCAAGTATCAACAAAGGTTTGCAACACTTTTGTGGTGAATTTCCTCAACAGTGGATGGATTCTATTGTACTAATTCCTATAGAGATCAATGTCTGAAATCCACTATTTCATGCCGTCCAGACCGCAATATCCTCTACCAATTGGGGATTACTTTAGACAATCTGAAACAAATGCTGTAGATTGCCCCTTATTAAAAATTCTAAATATAATATCTAATATACATATTATGTTGAGAAAAAAAGAAGAAATTTGTGAACGTAATTTAATTTACATATTGTTGTTGTAATATTGTTTAATATGTTTCGTTTCTTTCATTTTATTCATTCCCTGAAGGGTTGTGTTAAGGGACCATTTCAACGCATCTTATATCGTTTAGAATTTTTAGAGTAAATAATAAACATATTTGATACGCCAGTGTAAGTATCCTCGGGCAATTCTTCCTCACCTGTAACTTCTGACATTACTTCTGAGTTTACATATATATATTCTGTAATACATAAACCATGCCAGTTTCTCATTGGATGAGTTTTATATAGATAATAAAAATATTCTGAATATAATGATGTAATGAGCATTTAGCTTTAAGTTATTTCTATTCTTATTTTAATTAATACAATGTATATTATCAAAATATAGTATATAATATTGAATTAAAAATAATTTACCTTCAAAGTTACAGTTGTGATTGCTGAAAACACAATCAGACATAATGGATACGCTAGAATTTGGAGATATTTCATTTAAGCACCTACATCCAAGCGGTATAGTTTGTAGCTTTTGTGTAAAAATCCAATAATTGGACTATTGCAGTGGGGATTTTTCTGAGGTTGGACAAAGATAAATCCAGAAGTGAAAAATTCACCGATTGATAAATTAACTAACAAAACAGAATACTGCACGGACTTTACAGAACTGATACACACATATATACAGTAAAAAACGTTTCACACGAAACTGAGGCGACCGAAATATTTTTTCGTGTTAAAAGATGCATGCCAAAATACTCACCAATATTTTCCGATGTCGTCAAATTTTATTAATTCGCTAAAATTTACACATTGACATTTACATTGACAGTCTATACTTACATATATATACGGTTCAACATATCATATTACATACATAAATAATTATATGTACATATATGATATGTATTTAATAAAAAACATGAAAAAAAATTATTGCTTTTGGGGAAAAAATTAGACTTTTTTTTTGCAGTGTCTTTTTCAACATCAAATTGTTCGATATCGTCCATCGTTTTATTCATTTTGTCATTCGAATGCGCATCTAAATAACTGCGCATACTTTTCATGGTATTCTGCATTTCTGTTGCGGGAATTCACCGATTTCGAAACAGCCATCACCCAATTCGAAAATTAAATGACCAATAAAATTGAAATGTTTTGTTTGACAATGGCAGTGCCTCTTCCTACCCAAAGACAAGCGGTAACGTAGCAACAATGGCAGCCATTGTTTATTTTGTTCGGTCTAATGAAAAAAAAAAGTCAAAAAATCTGGGTGACGATGTGACTGCAGAAAACAGGTATATTCTGTTCGTCCGAGTAGCGAAAACTTTTCGTGTTAAAAGACAAAAAATTTATGAAATTACATACTATTTTGTCGGGACCGCAGTATGATTTCGTGTTAACCAATTTTTCATGTTAAGCGTTTTCGTGTTAAACGTTTTTCACTATATATATATATACACTAGATTAAAATAAATATAGGGTAAAGCTAGGAGAGATGACGCACATTTCAAAGTTATGCCCTGTATGAAAACATAGGAGATATATTAAAGAGGTAATTCTTATCATACATATGTCAACTACTATTATCTGCAAAAAAAAATGTTATTTTTCAAAATAAAGACATTCTCATTTATTCCAGAAACAAAATACAAATACACTACATTTAGCCGTCTCTCCTACTCTGGTAGGATAGATGACGCACCATAGGTAGGAGACCTCTCCTCTGTGAAG